>ML785245.1:423121-447014 GCA_009831015.1 Picea engelmannii
TACAGACAATGAAGGATAGGATTCAAGAACTGAAAAAACATAAACAATCAATCCAAGAAGGAGAGGCTGAAGAAAATCACAACTTGAGAGATAGGATTAAAGAGCTAGAAGAAAAACTAACCAACAATTTGACCCTTAGTAATCTGGAAAAAAAATTGGATATCAAACCGATCAAAGAGGAAATGAATAAGCTAATTGAACTGGACCATGAGCGCAATAAAAGAGCCTTGAACCTCATAATTTTTTGTATAAATGAACAACAAGAGGAGGATATGCTAGCAATAGTAAAAGAAGAATTAAATAATAAATCACAAATTGATACAGCTTACCTCATAGAAGAAAAGAGGCTAGGAAAAATAATTGATCATAAAGATAGGTTGATTCGTGTCAAAGTAAGTTGTAATGACTATAAATATAGCATACTCAATAAATCTTTGAGCTTAAAAGGGTCAAGAATATTTATAAATGAAGACCTCATTCTCGAAGACCAAACTGAATTAAGGAAGGAAGTTCAAAAGGTAAAAGAAGTCAGGAAAGAAGGAAAATGGGAAATAATTAAAAATCGAAAAGCTATTGTTAGGGATAGAGACCAGAAGGATAAGAATAAATAGGAATTTGGGATACACAGGAACCTTTTTTGGAACTGTCGTGGCTTTCCATGGCGTAAAGATCCTATGATAAGTTGGATCCCGAGTGATATTGATATTATTTGTGCAATTGAAACTTGGGAGAATGAAGAGTCTAAGGTCCCTAACATTGAAGGATTTGTCTTGTGGTCGGCATGGAAAAAAAATTCCCACCGTAGAGGGATAGGAGGCATAGTTTGTAATATTAGAAAGATCATTTCTCCCCACATTCAACTTCATAAGATCGACCCTCTAAATCAGTACATTTGGATAGAAATTTTAGACACCAATGCTAAGAATATGTATATAGCAATTTTCTATTTTGCACCTATTAATTCTACTTTTTATAATAAAAATGATCTAGATAGCAATTGTCCCTATAATAATTTAGAACAAGATATTTATAATTTGAAAAATGAAGGTAATATCCTCCTGCTAGGACTGCAAATAAACAAGCTACTCTTTTAAGCACCGATTCCAATCATAATCCCTTATGGCTAGATGAGGACCTTGTTTTATCTAATAGCTACAAAAGAATCTCTAAAGACCTAATTGAGAATTTTTTTGGTACTGAGTTGGTCAAGCCCTATGGCTCTCAAGACCTAATAATTTGCAATGGAGTAATGAAGTGGCCAAATTCCAACCAGCTGACTTGTATTCATGGGCTAGGTAGTAGTGTCATAGATTATGTGATATCTAATATCCCTGTTTCCAACCAAAAAGAAACTTTTAACCTTTTAAATGACCATGAACCAGACTCTGATCATAAACCTTTAACCCTAACTATAAACTTTTTCATGAACTTGAGCGCCATTGAAGATAATTCTGATAATGAAAGACAATTTTGCTTTGACAAAAGTAAAGTTGACCTTTTATTAAAGGATTTAAATAGTAAATTACATCTCCTAACTTATAAGGAAAACATTGAAGAACTCTATCATAATTTTACAACCACCCTTTCCACTTCTATTAACAAGTTCTCTTTTGAGGTGTCTTGTAAAAAGAATAATAGAACAACCAACCATTGGTAAGATAAAGAATGTAAAATTTCTAGGAAAACCATTAGGAATTCTTCTAATGAGCCCTTAAAACACGATAATATCAATATGTACAAATCCCTAATTATAAGGGAAAAAAGGTACTATATCAATAAAAGGAAAGAGCAGTTTTCACAACTATCTAAGTAGGATCCTAAGAAGTTCTGGAGCCAAATTCTAAACAACAATACTAAAGAAAATAATATGATTCCCTTAAGGGAATGAAATTCCTACCATAAAAGTATTTACAAGTTCCCTAATGCCATGGAAACCATTCCTATTGTCCCTATAGAGGATGCAATTTTTTCTTTAGATGACATAGAGTTCGAGGTTAAGAGGCTTGCAAATGGGAAAGCTAATTACATTGAAGGCTACCAAGCTGAAATTTTTAAAATCGAAGTTCATATCCTTATCCCTCACACACACACGCTCTTCAATTTAGCAGTCAATAAGGGATTCCCTAAACCCTGGAGGAAAAGCCTCATTGTTCCTATTTTTAAAATGGGGATAGAAACATTCCCTCTAATTATAGGACAAATATGATTAGCCCAATTTTATCCAAGCTTTATGGAATTATTTTGGAAAAGAAGATTAGCCTTTGGATAGAAAGTCATGGTAAAAGAGCTAAAGGCCAGGAAGGGTTTAGGAGAAATCATTCAATTGTGGACCATATTGTTACCTTTAGGATCATTGCATAGGAGTTTCGAAATACTAAAACCAATCTTTTTAGTTGTTTTGTTGACTTTAGAAAATATTTTGACATGGTTCCTAGGAAAAACCTTTGGAATAGTTTGGAAGAGATAAACGTGCCTTACGAGTTGAGGGATGCTGCAATAAGGATGTATGGGAATGTTATTTCTAAGTTTTAAAACACTGAGGGCTGGTCAAAAGAGATTAACTGTAATATTGGAGTCAAACAAGGTTGTCCCTTGTCCCCTACCCTTTTTGGCATATACATTGACAAGTTAGAAGATTGTTTGGAAAAAGCAGGTTGTGTTGGCCCTACCCTCACTGGTATAGTCATCAATCTTCTTATGTATGTTGATGATATTGTTCTTATGGAAAGGAGTACCCATGATCTTGAAAACCAACTAAGAATCCTTGATTTTTTTTCTCCAATATGGGTATGACTGTTAATACTGATAAGACTAAGGTCATGATTATTAAATCCAATAAAATCACTTATGATACCTTCGTATATGAAAACAACAACTTGGATGAAGTGTATTCATATAAATATCTTGGAATTGATATTCACCACAAGCTCAGCTGGAATTATAGCATTGAGAAAAGGATTATTGGGGGATGGAAAGCTTATTATGAGCTTTAAAACATTTGTAATTCAACTGATATTTGGATTTGGGATAAGAAGAAACTCCTCTTTGAAACTCTCGTTACACCTATTATTCTTTATGGATGTGAAGTCTGGGGCTATAGTATCTCTCGTGAATCCTGTAGAAAGATAAAGAAAATACAAAATAATTTTATAACCTATAATCTCAAAATTAAAGGAAATACACCTTATCCCATCCTCCTCTTAGAAACAAGCCTCTCCCCCATTGAGAACACAACTATGACTAGATAACTAATGTATAAGAACAATTTAAACAACATGGAAGACAATAGGCTTCCTAAAATTGCTTCAAAATCGAGTCGTAACCACCATCGACTCAAGCGAGGATGGCATAAAGATGCCCATTATTGGATAAACTATTGGGGAATCATGGAAGACACCATTTTGCAAAATAAAGATACTATTGAAAATATCATCAAATCCAAATTTAAGGAGAAAATGCGGTGTGATAAAAAGTTAGAGGAAAAAATAAAGTTAAGGTATTATAAGGATGTAATCAACCCTAATCTAGAAGATCAAAATTATCTATTTGTTTTGATGAGTGTAAAGAAAAAATAAGCATTGCGAAGATAAGAATGATTTCTCATGAGCTCCATCGTGAAACTGGGAGTTGGTCAATTCCTAAAACTCCATGGGATGAAAGAGTGTGTCACCTTTGTGACACTAAGAAGGTTGAAGATGAAACCACTTTCTCTTAGATTGTCTAGCCTATACCCACATTATATCTCATTTTCAAAATATTTGTCACACTACCAACCTTCCTAACCTCTTAACTCAACAAAACTATGGTGATCTTGGACAAATTATCTTAATGTTTTTCGAGCACAGAAAAAAAATTCTAAAGAATCACAAGTAATCACTTACCCTCTTAAGGTACGATAGACCAATTTGGTCTTAGTGGACATTAATCATCATCATCATCATCATCATTATGTTCTATGTCCAAAAATTGTTAATTATCCTTGCATAAATATTTCAAACACTAGGTATTAATGTTATTCTTAACCCCTTACAAATAGTATTTTCATACAAGAATATTGACAAACACATAGCATGCATCCATGACACAGAAAATAGAGAATATAACCATGTCATATTATTATGGATGGAGACAAAAATAAAATGATATCTAATGGATGTAATAACAGTTTTAGAATACTCCTAAACACACAAGTCTAATGGCTGCAAGGAAGCTGCACACATCTACCAATAAAAAAAATACAAGGAGACATGGATTGAAGCCAATCTATGATGCTCCTTGTGATGCTCTACTCCAATAGTGTTAACTATACTAGTGGCCCTTTTTTAACCCTATAACCCTGATCCTCACAGGCTACTGCAATCCCAATCGTAGAGGTCCTCGCAGGACAACTGATAGACTTCTAGTAGGGCCTCATGAGATGCCCCATACTCATCTTGTGGGAATTCCCTAAACTCTGATTTCTCCAAAACCCTCTTGAAACCTGCAAATGTTTGATCTTGGCCTCATCCAAAAAGCTATGTAAACCTATTGCATACCTCAGTATCTCTTCAAATGAATGAAAAATTCTCAAGTGAAGCTCTAATGGTAGTCCTAGATGGACTCCACTTCTTGTCCTGCGAGGGTGGATATTGCACCACCGAAACTAGATTGTAGTAGTGGAAGGGTTTTTCTAAACCCTAACGAAACAATAGCTCCAAGAGCACTCCAAAATGAGAGATCTAATCATCATGCCAAATAGAAGGGTTACCCCTATATTTATCCTTCCTCCATACCTTCTATATCTTTCCCCTTTATGAAAAAATCAAACGCTCACTTTTTTTCCCTCCAATTCATTTAAATATCATTATTTATTTGATTTAATGTCACTTTAGGATTTATCATTCTAGTGACACTACTCTTTTTCAACGATCACCATCTGTAAGGCTACAACCTGAGGAAGACTAGGACCCCATCCTCAAAGTTGTGTTCTATCTTGTGCCTATCCGCATACATCTTCTACTGATTCTAAGTGGCCTGTGAATTCTCCTTGATGACTCTCAAGATATCCTAACTTTCTTGCAACCATTCTTTGGCCTTGGGAGCTCTACTCTCTCCAAATGAAAAATCCACAAAAGATGGAGCATCAAAACCATACAATGACCTGAATGGGATCATCATGATGGAAATGTGATGACTGGTATTGTAATAATTCTCCCTGAGATGCAACCTCTTTATCCATGCCCACTTCTACCCTGAAACATAGTTCCTCATGTACCCTTCGATCCATTTTTTGAATATCTCAATCTACCCGTTTGTCTAGGGGTGATAGCTAGTGCTAGGTGTCAACTCTGTCCCATATAACTAGAATAGATTCTACCAAAATATATTGAGGAATCTTCTATCCTGATCACTAACTATGTTCCTCAGAAGACCATGGATTTTGAAGACCTCCCTGAAGAATAGATCTGCTACTTGAGATAAATTGTACTCTTAAGGAATGGAAAAGAAATGTGCATATTTATTCAATCTTTCCACTACCACATAGATACAGTCCCTACCCTGTACCTTTGGGAATCTTGTGATAAATTCCATGGAAAAACTATCCCACTTCTTCTCTAGAATCAACAATGGCTGAAGTAGTCCCACAGGATGTGTAAACTCTGACTTTTTATGTTGGAAAATCATGCACTCCCTCACATGATGAAGTACATCCTCCTTGAGACCCTTCCATGATAATCTCTCCCTTATCTTACGATAGGTCTTAAAATACCCTTAGTGCCCTGCCAGTGGCACATCATGCACTTCCCTCAAAATATTATCCTTGAGTTTGGGCTCAAGGACAATATAGATCATGTATTTTTAGTAGATGACATCATACACTACCCTATACCTGTAATCCTAAATATTTCCCTCCATCGGCTCACAAGAAAAGGTGTTCTTGGAGTATTCCACCAAAAGAATGGACTTCCAGTCTGTTGAAATTTTTGTCATGGATAAAGTTACAGGTCTCCTAGATAATACATTAGAAACTATGTTCTTCTTCCCCTTTACATACTCAAAGTACAAATCAAATTCTTACACCCTACTAACCCATTTCTACTGCCTCTCGTTCATATATTGTTGCTCCAAGAAATAACTCAAGCTGTTGTGGTTTTTCCTAACCACAAAGAATCCTCCTACCCGATACTTTCTGAACTTGGACAATGCATGCATGATGGCCAACATTTATTTATCATAGATTGAATAGATATTCTCTGGATATATTAGCTTTCTTCTCTCAAAATCTATCTGATGTCATTTTTGCATTAGTATTGCACCTATCCTCTCACTAGATGCATCACACATTAGTACAAAAGGTTGTGTAAAATATGGAAGTGTTAATACTGGGAAAATTCTCACCATCCTCTTCATTCGGTCGAATGCTACCTATGCATATTCTGACCATTGAAACTCCCCCTTCTTGGTGAGGTCTATTAGTGTCACAACCAATTGTGAAAATACTTTCAGGAAGAACCTATAATAGTTGCATATCTCAAAGAATCCTCGCATATTTGTGAGTGATTTGGGGGTGGGCCAATCTAATATTGTTTGTATATTCTCTTGATGGCATACGTTTACTCCATCAAAACCAATCACGTGCCCCAGATAGAGGGTTTATGTCCAACCAAACTTGAATTTTTTCTCCTTGGAAAGAAGTGACTGCTCCTCCATAATGGTGAGAATCTCGTCCACATGCTTCATATGTTCCTTCCATGTCTGGTTATAGATCAAAATATTGTCAAGGAACACAAGTAAGAAATTCCTCAAATTGTTGTTGAAGATATGGTTCATGCATGACTAAAAGGTAGCTTGTGCCTTATTCAACCTAAAGGGCATGACTAGAAACTCATAGTGCCCATAGTGACATCTGAATGTTGTTTTATGGATATCCTCCTCTCTAACCCAAATTTGGTGGTATCCTAATCGCATATCAACCTTTGAGAAGTACACTACCCCATGCAACTCATCTGTCATATCATCAATCCTAGGTATTGGGTATCAATTTTTTATGATCTTCTTGTTCAGTTCCCTGTAGTCTATGCACATCCTCATAGTACCATCCTTCTTCTTCACTAATACAACTGAAGAAGCAAAGAGACTAGAACTACACCTGATATGTCCCATCTCCAACAACTCCTTTATGGCCTTCTCTATTTCATCCTTCAACATCTTAGGTTTCCTATAGGGTGTGGTGATCATGGGATTTGATCCCTCTTCTAGCTTAATGAAATTCTCAAAACCTATGTCAGGTGGTCTTCCTACTAGCAATGGTTCAAACACTCTTTCATGCTTTCCAAGAAATGCTTGGATATCCGCAGGGTACTGTTGGCGATCATGTGATGGCTTCTCCATGGTGATCAAGCACTATGTTATCCAAGCCATGTAACCATGTCTAAAAAGGGCCTCCATGCATTGGTTAGACATGATCATAAGGGGCACCTATCGACATACCTCTTAGGATGACTCATTGTCCATCCTTGTCGTAGAACTCCATCCTCATGTCCCGATAATTCATGTGGATATATCCCAATGAATAAAACCACTGAACTCCTAGCACCATGTGAGCATTTGTTAAATCCATGACATAAAATTCATCGATCAACATATAGTTTCCAAATGTTACTTCCAATCCCCTGATCCTTTGAGTACATGTCATGTTGTACCCATCTTCTAATACCATATTGAAGCCCTCAAAATCCTCCATAGGGATTCGTCTCTTAGTGACAAGTGCAACATTAATGAAGTTGTGGGCAGCCGCACCATCAACCAATGTTGTAACCCTCTTCCCTTGCACAATGCCTTTGACCTTGAAGGTGTAATATTTAGTGACTTCTGAAAGTGTGGAAATGGTCACTCCCTTGGGGTTATCCTGTAATGGAATCTACTTTGTAGCATGTTATGGCTCACCAATGTCATTTCCAATGTCGTCATCATCATCATCATTCTCTTCATCAAAAACTACCTCAATATAATGGAATTTACCTTTACACATACATCAATAGCCTGGTTCCCACGACTCCTTGCATCTATAGCAATGTTTCTTCCTTCTTAGTTCTCTCTGAGTTTCCTCATCCAACCTATCCTTCCATGTCCATGTCTTATGGAGAGGTTTTTACACTTGAACCTTTTGTGGAATAAATATTTTTGCCGATGTATTCTTGGGGATTATGTATATCATATCCTGGGTCTCCATGATAGCTTCCTTTAGTGTGTTTGGCCTTGAAATACTTCACCCAACCTTATAAGGGTTCATCCAAGCCCTCTGTGAATAACACCACCAGTCTCTTCTCAGAAACATCAGTCACCATGATTGCCATCTGCTGGAACTCTGTAACATAGGCCTTTTGTGTACTTGTATGCCTTAGTTGTACCAACTCCCTAAAGTGGACCTCAGGTTCCTTACTATTGAACCTGTCCATCATCCTTTGGGTGAAATCCTCATATGATGTGATGTTGGAATGACCCAATGTTAATATCCCATTGTACCACCACTCATGAGCCTCTCCATCCAAATGTAGAGTGGAAAACGTGATCGCCTCTACCTCTGTCATTGGGTTAAGATGGAAATAAGTGTCCAACTTATGTACCCATGCTCGGGTTGTGCACTTGTCAGAACCGTCAAAAGATGGGATAGTCATCTTCCCCAATTTATGTAGAAGATCGAATTTTTTTTGATCCTAGCCCACCCTGGGTTCGTTCCTCATCCTGAGGTTGCAACGGTCATTGTAATACATGGCTTCCTAGGATGCTTCTTCCAAAAACTAATACTCCCTAAAGTAGGATTTAATTTCATCCTCTCTTTGTTGCTTTGGTTCTCTTGTAGGCTGCTCCTCAAGGAATTATGGAAATAATGGCTGGGTACCTTTTTGTTACCTTCCTGGAAGAAACTATGTGTCAACACATAGGTATTACTCCCTTCAAGATTCCTACCACCTCTATGTCTAGCCTCTACATGGTTCCCATTGGTACCTCCCAGGTTTTGGTTTGCTTGGTTGCCGAAAAAATACTGTGTCAGGAATTGTGTCAATTGTTACTTCTCATTAGCTATGTATTCTGATAGTTGTATGGTTCTATAATCAATATGGTCCCCCATAAATCCTTCTACTTATACTTCTTTTGATGATTCTAGTCCTAGGGTAGGTTGCTTCCCTCGTCCTCTAGTTTTCCTTGGCATCATTGCCTCAATAAATCACAGACTAGCAAGATCACCAATTCTGATACTACTGTAATGTCCCCAACTAGGTTATATGCATTTATTATGTTTTCTTTCCAAAAATTGTTAATTCTCCTTGTGTAAATATGTCAAACAATGGGTATTAATTGTTTTTTTAACCCCTTAGAAATAGTATGCTCATACAGGCATATCAACAAACACATTACATGCATCCATTACACAGAAAATAGAGCAACTAACCATGGAATCTTATTATGCATGGAAACAACAATGCAATGATATCTAATGGTTGTAATAACAATTGTAGAATACTCCTAAACACACAAGTATAATGGATGCAAGGAAGCTACACAAATCTATCAATAAAAAAAATACAAGGAGACATGGAATGATGCCAATCTATGATGCTCCTTGCGATTCTCTGCTCCAGTAGTGTCCACTCTACTAGCGGCCCTTATGTAACCCTACGAACCCAATCCACACAACCTGTTGCAATCCCAATCATAGAGGTCCTCATAGGAAAACTGTTAGACATCTAGCAAGGCTTCACGGGACGCCCCGTACTCAACCTACGTGAATTCCCTAAACTCTTATTTCTCCAAAACCCTCCTAAAACCTACAAGTTTTTTATCTTGGCCTCATCCAAAAATCTTCTTAAACCTCCTGCGTACCTCAATATCTCTTCAAATGAGTGCAAAACTCCCAAGTGAAGCTCCAGTGGTAGTCCTAGATGGGCTTCCCCTCTTGTCCCGCTAGGGTGGATATTGCACCTCTAAAACTGGATTGTAGTAATGGAAGGGTTTTTCTTAAACCTAATGAAACAATAGCTCCAAGAGAACTCCAAAATGAGAGATCAAATAGTCATTTCAAAGAGAAGGGCTACCCCTCTATTTATCCTTCCTCTGGACCTTCTAGATCTTCCCCTTTTTGATGAAATGAAATCCTCACTTTATTTTCCCTCAAATTCATTTAAATATAACTATTTATTTTATTTAATGTCACTTTAGGATTTATCATTCTAGTGACACCAAATAAACCTCCTTGACTCCCTTTCCCTTGCTGACTATAGCCTACAAGTCATATAGGCTATTGAGTCACCCTGATCAATTAGGCTATTGAGTCATCCTCCATCATGGTCAATTGCAAAGGGAAATTACATGTACGCACCTCTATACACTTATATCCCCGCACAACTATGGTCCTATACCCATACATCGGGACTTTGAGACATGTACATGCACCTGTTTTCCACCCATACATGCACCATCCAACAATTAAGTTGCTTATTAAATTCTGGTACATACACTCATTTGAACCATGAGCTAAAGATACATAATTAAATTGTTTATTAAATGTCTTCCACTAGCCCAACAATAAGATGTTGTTTTGACAGACCAATCAAATATTAGGAAACAAAATTGAATCACTTGCAACAAAGTTAAACTATGGAAAAAAAAAATCAGTTTTCGATCAACGCAAAAACTAATTGATTATCAATGCAAAATCAATTTCTATAGTCCTAGGGACTATAAAGACTAATAAGACAAGGTTGTATAACCATAAAAAGTATTGAGTTCTACTACCATAATTATTAATAAATATAATGATTAATTAATAACAAATGTATTGCTTTTTAACAACATAATGATTAAAATGAAAATGCTTATATGAAATGATGTTTTCTTTGACGAGGGTTTAGGGTTCTTCAGCTGCACTGCCACAACGCTTGCCCCGCTGGGGCTCATGTCTCGCAGGGAAGGGGGGCCAAATGGCGCCTCCTACAGCCAGGCCACAACGAATGGAAACTCTGCAGAAGGTTCGAAACAACCGACCTTTGAGCCCCCACCAGATTTTCACTCGAAACTTATGGCGGAAGGAACCTTCAAGGATTGGGAGATGGACATTGATCCAGAGAATGCGACTATCCCAACTACGACATCAACTCAATGGATGCTAGGAAAATGTATCCCACAAACACCACAGGCCCCAAAATACATTATCATCTCACCATGCATAGAAGAGCAAAAGCAATATATGAGAGACTATGCCCTGGTAGGAAAATTCCTAGGGCTCTGGCCTTCTGAGCGCGATCTGGTCAAATGGATACAATACTGGTGGAAGCCAAAAGGACACTATGAGCTACAACTAGGTTCCAAGGGGTTTTTCACAATCATATTCCACAACCTCGAGGTTCGCAATCGCATCTTTGATGGGGGGTTGTACTTCTATAACTCGGCAGGACTCTTCTTAAGATTCTGGACCGAGAAGTTCAGCCCTGAAAAGGAGGACTTTGCCCATGCACTTGTATGGATTAGACTGTACTCTCTCCCCCAAGAATTCTGGCTGGAGGAGGTCTTGGCAGGCATAGGTAACACTATAGGCATATATGTTAAGTCTTCTGAAGCCACCAAGCAGAGGTGCTACACTTCTTATGCATGCATCTGTGTGTACCTGAACATAGACAAGCCACTCTTGGGATCCATCATACTGGAATATCGTGATGAGGACTGGACCCAAACCATTGACTACGAAAACATTCCGTTCCGATGCAGGAAATGCCACGAACACAATCATCTTTTCAAAGAGCACCCTCTCAATACTACTCATAACGAAGGGAACCCAAAAAGCGGAAAATATAAGAACGACTTCGCCCAACCAGCAGAGAAAAGAAGACAAGGAGGATAAAAGCAACCAGCCCAAGTAAGTAAGGATCCTTCCACTAGTAATAAATTTGCAATTCTACAAGATCAACTAGAGAATCCCACAACCCCAATAAACCCCAATGAACCACATCTGGATAATCACCCTCAATCTATAAGCCAAGGGGTTGAACATCCCCCACAGGGTAAGAAGTTAGATCACCCCCCCTAGACGCAGCTCAAGACCCGCAAGACTTTCTGGAGATAAAGGACGGGGATGCAGAAATGGAGCTGGAAGAGCAAGAACTAGCCAGGGTGGATCTGGAGCACCTTGAGCACGCCTACAGGCACCAGAAACTTTACACCATACCCAGGGATCAATTACAAAAGGTGCACAAGGTATTTCTCAACTCCTCAGCTGGATCCTCATCTCGATCCAGCAAAGGTCTAGGAATACAGGGCAACCAGTCAAAAAATCCCAGTAAAACTCAAAAAGACGAAAAGAAAAGAGGAAGGAAATATACCAATAAGCTTATACAAGAAATCGACCACTTCATGGTCAACTCAGGGAAAATCCACCTGATCTCAGACAACTTCCATCCTCTCCCCACCCCCCCATCGTCATGAATATTATCTCATGGAATATCATAGGCCTCAATGGACGTAGCAAGCAAAAAATGCTACGAGATCTGATCTTTGAGGAAAAACCTGACATAGTACTATTGCAGAAAACAAAATGCACTTCCAAAGACATCGACAGGCTACTTCCCTATTGTTGGAAGCAAGGGAAAGAAGCTTCAACTACAGCCATAGGCACGACTGGAGGATTGGCTATCCTCTGGAACACCAACTTAGTGCTGTTGGAAAATTTTCTCACCACCAAGTGGTCCATTACTGCAGATTACAAGCTTATTAGCTCTAACAAGCTGGGACACCTGACCAATGTCTACAGCCCGGCCAGCCCAAGGGCTAAGCAGGCCTTTCTTAGGAACTTGGAATGCCTATCCAGTCTAACTCAGCATAACAAATGGATTGTTGGTGGAGATTTTAATATCATCTGCATCCTGGAGGAAAAAAAAGGGGGATCAAGATGCCTGGATCAAGATGCCTGGATCAAGACTCCAATGAATTCAACAGCCTCATAGACAACCTCCACCTTATTGACCTGGAATCCATCAATGGAAATCACACTTGGACAAATAGAAGAACCGGAGCACACCAAATCGCTTGAAAACTGGATCAATTCCTCATCTTTGACTCCCTTATGATGGAAGGAACGGCTCTGGAAGCTACTATCCTGAACTTACCTAGCTCGGATCACTAACCTATACAGCTATGGTTGGATGTGCCAGCCACACCTAGAAAGAAACCCTTCATGTTTGAATAGTTCTGGCTCGACCATCCCAATTTCCAAGAAAAAATCCAGGACTGGTGGAGGGAGGCACCGGTCTCCCACGGTGCCAAAATGTATAGATTTCAGCAAAAGTTAAAGAACCTCAAACAAATTCTCAAAATCTGGAATAAGCAAACCTTTGGAAATATCTTTGAATCCCAAAAGCAACTATCAGAACAAATGAGTGATATTCAAAACCAGATTAGGATGCAGGGGCTAATGAACGAGCTAAAAGCTCAGGAAGAAAAAGTAAATCAACAGCTAGAGGCCATGAAAAGACAAGAAGAGATTTTATGGAAACAAAAATCGTACATCCATTGGCTTAAGGAAGGGGAACACAACACCAAATTATTTCACATAACTGTCATCCACAGGCGGCATTCTAATAGAATCACGCACCTTACCTCCACAAACGGGGATCCCATTCATTCCTACGAAGACATGGAGATGACTTTGATCGACTATTTCAAAGATCTCCTCATGGAACCACTCTCGGATAGACATGAGGCCATCACTAAGGTCACGCAGCATGTGCTCTCCCTCATGACCCTAGAGCAAAACTTGGCCCTGCTCCGGCCCATTACAATCGAGGAAGTGGATCAAGTGCTTCAGGACACCCCCAAATGCAAGGCTCCTGGACCCAATGGCTTCACCAGCGATTTTTTCCACCATTGTTGGTTGATGATCAGGGTAGAGGTTTGGGAAATTCTTGAAGATTCTAGAGCCATAGGACAAGTCCTTCAGGCTCTCAATGTGACTTTCCTCACCCTTGTCTTCAAAGAAGGGTAGGCTCACCATCCTAAGCAGTTCAGGCCCATAGCTCTCTGCAATGTCATCTACAAACTCCTAACAAAAGTGATTGCCCGAAGACTCAAGCCCATCTTACTGACAATCATTTCCCTGTAGCAATCAGGCTATGTTGAAGGAAGACAAATCCTGGACAACGTCATCCTATCCCATGAAGTGATCCACTCTTTGTAGAAGACCAAAACACCAGGTATGCTCCTTAAACTAGATCTCTCTAAAGCCTTTGATAAGATAAGCCGGGACTACATACGGGAAATGCTCCTAGCTTTTGTCTTTGATCAGCTTTGGGTGACCTGGATCCTGAATCTAATCTCCTTGGCATTTTTCTCCATTCTTATCAATGGTGTTCCCTCTCGACCCTTCTCCCCCTCAAGAGGAATTAGACAGGGAGATCCTCTCTCCCCTTTCCTCTTCATCATTATGGTCGAAGGTCTTAGTCGATCCATTCATGTAGCTGTTGCAAACAACCTACTGACAGGCCTCCCTTTGCATGGCATCTCCCCCCCTATCTCACATAGTCAGTTTTTGGACGACACGCTTTTGATGGGCACCCCAACTGTTTGTGAAGCCAACTCTCTCCTCTTGATCCTCCAAACCTTCTCTGACGCCTTGGGTTTCGACTGCAACAAAGATAAATCCCAAATCTTTTTCTTCAATATGCCCCCTCTGATTCAGCGCCATGTCTCTGATGTCCTAGGATTCAACAGAAGCTCCCTTCCATCCAAATACCTTGGAATTCCCCTGATTGACAATGCCCTCAGGAACTCCTCTTGGGAACATCTACTGTCCTCCTTTACCAAGAGGCTTTCTTCCTAGACCTTCAGAGTTTTAAACCTTCCCAGTCGTCTTATTCTTCTCCGAGCTGTTCTTCAGGCCCTTCCTGTCTACACCTTCTCGGCACTGGCTGCCCCAAAGTTTGTCCTTACAACCATTAAAAGCTTACAAAGAAACTTCATCTAGAAAGGCCTCAACTCAGGGAAGAAAATAGTGTTGATCAACTGGGACAAACTTTGTAAGCCCAAAGAACAAGGCGGTCTAGGATTACGGGATCCCTGTATTATGAACAAAGTTCTAAGCGCCAAAATTTGGTGGCGGTGGCTAAAAAACCCCAAGGATCTCTGGGAAAGACTCTGGAGGAGGAAATATGCACCAAATGTGGCAGAAAAGAACCTAATTCGATGGAATGGGGACAACCCAAGCTCCTTAATCTAGACAACAGCTAAGTAGAGAAGACAGCTTGTGACTCTGCATGCTTTTTGGGAAATCAGAAATGGGGAAACAACTCTTTTCTGGAAAGATTCCTGGCAAAAGTGGCCAATTTTGGACAATGAGGACTGGGTGAGGGACATTAGCACCCAATCTACACTTGCGGGCCTAAAAATAGTAGCTGACTACTGGCAGGACAATTCCCCAGAAGACACCTGGCGATGCTGGCACCTTAACAAGGAACGCATAAATCTAGAAGCGCATGTGGATCTGGGACCCTGGCAGGAGGAACTAACCAAATGGAAAATCCCCAAACTCGCAGGAGAGGATATCCTCCGTTGGGAGTGTTGGTCACGGGGCACCTTCAGCACACAGGAAGCCTATCAGGTAAAAACCCAATTAGAGCCCCCTCTTACAAGGAAAGTTTGGCACAAAATCTGGAATCTTAAACACTGGCCTAAAGTCACCCTCTTTCTCTGGCTCATCTCCCACTCGAGCATTCTAACCTGGGATAACCTCTCAAAAAGAGGTTTTTTGGGCCTTCTATTTTCATTCTTTGTGGAGAGGCAGAAGAAACCATGAATCATCTCCTCAATTCTTTCCCTTACACTGCACAAATTTGGGATCAAGTGGCGCTTATCATGCGCACCTTGGATCGCAACAGAGATAGTATCATTGATACCATTATGGATTGGAGGGACCAGGCTTTCCACTCTCCCCTCCTAAATCGTATTTGGCAATTACTTCCAGGCTTCATTCTTTGGAAAACTTGGAAAGAAAGGAATAGGAGGCTTTTCAGAAATGTCTCCCTCCCGTGGCAACACTGCTGGAATCAATGCCACAACAATATCCTAGAAACTCTTAACCTTCAACTGCGAACGGAAAAAGAATTGATTAGCAACCCCTCAGAACTCCTAATCCTTTAGTACTGGAACCCTCTTCCCTCTCATCACCCACTTCCCCCCTCTTCTCCTCCCCCCCTTCTTAGCAGCCCCTCCTTTTGGTCTCCCCCCCCTAGTCGATTTCATCAAGATCAATTTTGATGGAGCCTCTAAAGGAAATCCAAGAACAGCGGGCTATGGAGTAGTCTTCCACAACCATCATGGGCACATCATTCTCATAAACACAGGCTCCCTTGGTCATACCACGAACAACGCAGCAGAACTTTGGGGGCTCATTAGAGGACTGCAATTAGCCATTGAAAAGAATTTCACCAAGCTTATTGTCAAGGGAGATTCTCAAATCATCATCAATCTACTCCACATAATTTTAAATGGAGCGAACCCGGAAAAAATTTCACCTAGTTGGAGACTCTCACACGGGCTACAGATTATCACAGATTTACTGCAGCCAAATCAGGCTGTTATACCTTCTCATATCAGGAGGAAGGCGAATCAAGTTGCAGATGAACTGGCTAATATGGGAACCAATTGGAATGGACCAGAACTCCTCTGCAAAGCGCCCCTAGATCCTAATCACCCTATTCTCCAGCAATGTGTTCGCAAATCTGGAGCAGTGGACACACCCCCGGATGGGGTGCTAGTGCGATCCAACTGGCGCGAGGAGGAGGAACGGATCGACCAACGAGGCAAGGAGCCATGTGACGAGCTTGTGATATCGCCTGCCACCCCGATCCTGCATTAACCCGACATTACGACGTTGCAGTGGCTTTACCTCTGCAACATTCATCTCTTTTACGAATTATTCCATGGCCCGACTGTTTGTGTTTGCCTCTCGCTTCTTCTCGTGACCCGACTGGCTCTCCCCTCCGCTACCCCAACCTGATTCAAACTGGACCTTCATGGTAATTGTAGCTCCTATACTTCTCCAGGTACTCTACATCCGCCCAGTGCACCTAGTTTCCTTCGGCTTTCACTTGAAGAAACTCATGATGCATCAAAGGGGGCGGCTGCGAAGATGCTCTCCATGGAATCCCCGCCGACCTTCGGTATTTCCCCCTGAGTTGCCTTCCACTTTCTCCTCCCCTCCCCTCCAGCCCAAGCCAGTTCTTCCTACCTCCCCCACCCCGCCAGTATCCCAGTTTGATTGCTTAGCCATCATTTCCATACCACCAGGTTCCTCTTCGCGACACCTTCTGCTCCCCCCAATCTCTAGAACTGTCAAGTCTTCCGACGCACCAGTAGCTAGCTCCTCAAGAAATCCCATGGGGGTGCCAACTCCCTTTTATGGGCCCCAAAACAATGAGAACCAGTCCTCTGACTCCTTCTTTGATACGCAGATGAGAGAAAGTTTTACTATTCTCTTTGGTTTGGTATTCGAACTCCATCAGGGGGTGGAGGACCTCCAATTTCATCTCCAGACCACGAATGGAAAAGTCGTTGCCCTCCTTAAAATCCTTTCCTCTCTCCAAGAGGCTTTTCCCCCGGACCTGGCAGGTGCGGCTTCAGCAATGGAACCCCATGCAGAGACCAGCGAAGGAAACACCTAGACGCAACGCTCCGTAGGGAATGAGATGAAGGAAGCTGAGCATGAGGACATGGGCGTGGAGGAGGCCATAGGACAGCATGCGCTGCAGGACACCTCGCCCATCGTCGACAGAGATGAGAGCAACGTGGACGCTAGCATGCAGTGGGAAAGTCAAGGGACATTCGTTGAAGAGGAACCTTGGTCCGAGGCCATTCATGCCACCTGGCCAGGTTACTTGCCAAATGTTTAAGCCCACAGGTGTCCTTCAAGTTTCAATAGTTTTTTCTTTCTTAGCTGTTGTCCAGTTAGTTTGATGTTGATGTATTAGATTGCTAAACTACCTATGCATGACTCACCCGGCTGGCTAGACTAGTTTCCCCTCTGTTGGGGCAGTCCAGCAACTACAGTTCGATTAATATCTGTATTTTGTACCTCCAACTCAGTTTTTTGAAGGCCTCTTATATATAAAACTTCTTACTTACAAAAAAAATAAAAAAAATGCTTATATGAAATAAATAAATGTAACAAGTTTTGAATAAATGTAATAAGTTTACATCAAAAAATTAACTCCATAATGTGATATGTGGATTTTTTGAAATCATTACAAACTAGAGGAAATATGTTTCCATTCCTCTACATTACAAGTCCAACTGATATGCTCACATGTATTTTTAATGGTCATTGGATTGCGAAAATGAAACTGTAGTCTTGTAACCCTAACCCAAAAAAGGAACAGGTGATATCTGAAACTTTGCATTAACTGGAAATGACTTGCCAATGGTTGAGTGCATAGATCCATGTGAGCATGTTCGCATATTGAGGGATTGATAGATGAACCGAGGGCTTGATAAATTGTTGTGAGAGAGCAATATTAGCATCAAAAGTGAAGAGTAGTCCCCCTACTCATATCTAAATTATTGAAAAATATTCTCAGTATCTTGATAAACTATTGTGAGTGAGAAATATCAACATCAGAAGTGAAGATCATTCTCAGTTACACAACAAGCATGAGAAAAACACAACAGGTCACAAACACAACACAAGGCATCAAATCTACATGGGAAATTATAAAGTAAATTGGTGACTTGTGGTGATATAGGTCGAGTTCTTGGAGAAAGAACTAGCAGGTAGGTGTAGGTTCCATTCCCGCTCATTTCCCAATATACCCGATATTCCTAAATCT
The DNA here is from genome assembly GCA_009831015.1 of Picea engelmannii. Lineage (NCBI taxonomy): Eukaryota > Viridiplantae > Streptophyta > Pinopsida > Pinales > Pinaceae > Picea > Picea engelmannii. Next base: position 441,970 of record ML785245.1, read on the forward strand.
GAAATTGTTTCTCCAAAGGCTGTAGAAAACACCTAAACCCGAGATTATAAGATTTAAACAAGCTTCCACTTTGACTTGCTGATACTTGTTCTCTTCTCTTCTTTTCTTTTCTTGTTATTTTTCCTTCATGATCATGGTTCATCTCCTTTAGCTAATGGAAAAGAATTCACAGATTTGGTAATGGAGGCAGACTCTAGCATGAGACATTTTAATGGGTGGGACACGATAGTAGGGAGAAACTTCGACAATTAGATATATCAATACACAAAGTGAGAAGGACATGTCAAGAGTAACTATGCACGATGCGGTAGGCAAGGGGATATTGAATCCAATATTAAATACAAATGTTAACCCTTGAGAGATATAGGTAAAAGGTTTGAATTGAAACTTACTATGATTACCAAGAGTGGAATGCAGCTATAAGACATACATTATATATACATGACATGCCAAAACAATTATGCATCGTTGATGGGAGGATGTGACATGCCAAAAAAATTATGCATCAAAGGTCTATGATCCAATTCTAGATACTCAATTTTTAAATTTCCTGTGCATCAAATGTTTGAGATCCAATTATGGTGTGATGCTCAATTTTTAACTTGTGGTGTCTACAACTTGGGGTTTTGAATCTTGATAATGATGGGTTGGATCATATATTGTTGAATGAGTGAAAACGAAGAGGTCAACACGCTGAAATGCTTTTTTCCTCATTTTTCTCGAGCTCCATTAACCCTACATAGCACTTTCTAGGAAGATGAATCAATAGTTGGTGCCCATACTATTATTAGTTGGATTTCCTCTCTAAATAGATAGATGCAGGTCCCTTTCATTCAACAGACAAGTGTATGTAATTATGTCGTGAGCAAGTATATCGGTTTAACGCAGGGTGATCACACACACAAAATATTGAAAGGAATGGAAATTACCAAGGATGGAGTGACTGCAACTTTGCCATTGATTGCAACCCCATTTTATTGAAAAATTTAGAGATAAGATTCTTGGTTACTATTTTTTTTTTGTTTCCTTACAATTTTCGTTCATTTTAATGTTGTTTGTTTTTCATCATAGTGCATCACACCCCCTTTCTTGGGCAGCAAGATTTCTTTAGAATATGTTCGCCATGCTGATAGCCATCATCCAATCTAATTTCTGTAGAGAAATTATTTTTACATACAATAGATACACTTTATAGTTATGAGAAAAGAAAGCTATGTTGGAACTTTACTAATGTTGATGAACTTGTTACATAACTGCATTGGGGTTTCACCTTGTTGATTAATCACGTTCATTCATAAAGAGGGTTTTTTTAATGTGAAAAATAAGTTCAATATATTGTAGGTATTGGGAGGTATGGGGTCTCAAACTGTGTATAGGTATCTAGGGGGTATAACAAAGGGTATCTTGTTAAAATATGGGTTTCTTTTATTGGAAAGATGTATTGGGAGGGGGTTCAACAAAAGGATTTTGGAAGGTATTAATCAATATCTAGTGAAATTAAAAGTATTATTTAATATCCCACAAACTTGTTGGATAGTCCACCAAAACTTGATATTTCCTTATGCATGGAAAATTGGTGTGCATTTGGGTGAAATCATGAAGATGGGTTACACTTTTGCTTGTGTGTATTTTCACAAGTTATTCAACGTCCGGCATACAAAAGTATTTTTTTTTATTTAGAATTTCACTTTACAGTAAAAAAAAAACCTGTGAAGAATTGTGTTAGCTTTCCAATGACTATTTTTCAATTTTTTTTTATCACAATTTGATATGTCAATTTGACAATTGTTTAACAGTATGTTCCTTAAACATGAAATGAATGATAATGAGTTACTTATTTCTACAAGAATGTATCTATTATTAAACTTATGTTTTTAAGAAACGAAATATACTGCAACAATCTACAAAGACTCTATTTTATTATGACTATAATTTTGAATCTAACGGATGAATATTATAATTTCTAGAATTTTTTGAAGTTGACCAAGCTGAAAATGTTGCAGATTTTAAACACATGTTTTTCTACACGTTGTATCTATCTTAATTTTTACTTAAAACTAAAATCTAAATATACCCTTTTGAAAAGAACAGTTTAAAGATTATGAATATATTTTTTTCCATTTTTTTCACTATATATTTTTAGAGATACCGATATTTCATTTCATCGAATCATAATGTCTGTTGAAAATATTATGTAGTGATTTAAAAAAAAAATTAAATAAAATTAGATAAAAATAAAGAAAATGAAAACAAATTATAGGAATTGAAAGTAGATTCAATTTTGGAAATGATGGTGTCAATTTCGAAACCAAATTCTCTGTCTTTGCAGGAGTCTGCAACCTCCGAAGTTCAGTTAAGCTTGGGGAAATTATCTGGTTTTAGTTTTCAGTCCCAATTTCCTTTTTTCAGCCAAAAAAATAATATTTCAGCTGAAAGAATAAAATCTAACGGAAACCATCAAAATTGAACGGTTTCCAAGGTTTTCGGCCGAAAAACCATGCTTTTGACAGAAAGACTGTCAAACGAATTCCGTCAGTTAGAAAAAATGAAATGACACATCGTATCGTTTCCTTTCGCGCCAAATTGTATAAATAGGCTTTCGGCTGAACACATTTAACACAATTCATCGGATGGACAGACATATATAAGCTCGAGGATACGGATTTCAAAGAATTTCTATTACTGATTGCAGTTGTATTCTTTTCTTTATTTATTTCTTCCCTTTGTTCCATAGGTTTAATCGGAAGATCGATATCGATACATGGTGGTTTTCTAAATCACTTCAACAAAGTCTCGAATCATCTTTTTGGTTTTTGTTGAATAAGGTAATTGATGTTTGTTCAAGTTTTTATTGGAATAACAATTTATATGTTAAAAAATAAATGTTGAGCATTTTTTCAAGGTGATGTCTTTGTTGAACATATCTTTTACAGATAACTATAAAAGTCACGGGAAACAAAAGTTTGCGCAAGAGAAAATATGATCGCACTCAAGATGATACTCACCAAATCGAACAAAGAAAATAGCTTTATTGGAGAAAGAAACAAGAACGTGCAAATATTGAAGAAAGAAATGATGATAATGTCAATAGAGATTTTCGACAAGAAGAACTTCAACCAGGTATGCATGCACATATGATGATCGAGCACACGACACACATTGGGACTGTATTCAAAAAGTACAAAAGTCAAAGTATAGAATTCAAATTTAAAATATTGTAAATAATATAATTGATTGTAATTACAATTTGATATTTTTCAAAAAACATAAATAGATTTGTCTCATAATGTTGAAGAAGACGTTGAAACCGAAATTGAAGCAAAAGACGTTGAAATCGAAATTGAATCAGAAGACGAATCACCTATAGGTATGTACATAAATTTAGATTAATACAAGATGAACACTCATGTATATATAACTTAGTGAATTTTTGTTTGGGTTATATTTTTTAATATAAACTTTAAATTGAAATATCTAGGAGAATCTATCAACATTGATGATGAAATATTAGAAAATGTTGAGACTGACAAATTTGGGAAGAAAAAAGCTAATCATTACATAATATATCAAACTAAAAATATGTATAATACTTTTCAAAGATGAATAAATAACAGTACATGCTCATCTTTTACTTTGTCTATTGAAGTCAAGAAAGTTAAAAGAAGATACATCATTATTGGGTATTCAAAAGTCGACAAAGGATACAAAGGTGCAACATAATGTCTTTAACAATATAACTAATGTATTAAAATCTTTTGGAAAATCTCAAAAAGAAGATGTTCGTGTTGCACGTAAAACGTTACAAACAACAATTGTTTCAAGGAGCAATATAAAAGATCGTTTGACACTACACATGGCAAAAACGATGGGAACATCAAGAAAAACATTGCACAAACATAGAAAATTTCATTTCCAAATAGATGTAAATGATGAATTGGCTTGTTGGACAGTGATTTCTAGACAACCCTAGAAAGATAGACTTGAAAAAAATGTTAAAGAATTGGCCCGTAATTGTTGGTTGGAAGAATCTCGTGTTTCACCACATACAAGGGATGTGTTGCGATGAAGAATAACAAAAAATCAATATGAAGAACATACAAAATATATATTGCCAATGACACAAATAGAGTTGTTTAATAAGTTCAAAGAAGAGCACAAAGAAGTTAAAATTTCCATCAATACATTTGTGCAACAAAAACCATGGTTTGTTAGACCCATCACTGTCCATGACACGTGTTGTCATTATCATGTGGAGTTTGAGTTGTATTACAACACTTTTTTGGATTTTGGTAAAACTTTATGGCTAGGTTCACCTCCTCCTTCCACATTCTGTGTTTTTATATCTGAAATTCTATGTGAAAGAGAAGATGATTTATTTTACAAAAAAAAATGTGTTGGTGGAAATAAATGTGATCGTTGTGGAAATCTAAGTTTGTTTCATTCAAAGTATCATATTGATATGAATGATCAATCATTTTCTAATATAAGAGTCAATTGGAAAAGATATGAATATATGAGCAACATGACTCCACATTCTTCAAATGTTATTTCCAAAAGGCTTGATTTGAAGGTAGATAAAATCTTCTTGATAGAGTTTTTGAAGAAGTTTGAGGAAGAAATCTATAAATACACCAAGCATTCACATAGAGATCGATGGAAAGATCTACAATTCAAACAATCCCGTGAAGTGTTTCCACTAGGGACAATTTTGTCTATAATTGATTTTGCAGAGAATTACACATTCACTGCACAAAAAGAAATACAGAGTGAATATTATCATTCTAATCAAGTCACCATATTTTTCCACGTTCTATATAGACATGCTCAACGGAGTCTTCCAAACATAGAAAGCACCAACGACAATCGACATGTTATTAAAGAATATCACTTTTATATAAGTGGTGATCGAACACACGACACACATTATGTACAACATTGTTTTGATAAATTTTATGATTCATTGAAAGAATGTGAAATCATATTCGATCGACATTGGATATGGTCCGATGGGTGTGCGGGTCAGTTCAAATCTGCACGATCATTCT
>ML785245.1:457016-467149 GCA_009831015.1 Picea engelmannii
GCCTCAATAGATGAATAACCTACTGCGACATAATTATTGCTAGAGAAGCAAGTGTAAGTCATTCAAATATTTCTCTATTACCTGTTAATTCTATTCCAAAAAACTATGACTATAGCAGGAGACAATGATTTAAGAATAATTTAATACTTTACCATATATCTAGCTTACTACTAAAAATTGTCCTATCTTTCAACCATTAATTCAAATAGCATAATGTTTATCATATTAAACAAATGGGAGGAAAGACTCCCTTTCTGTTGAAGCTAACACACATGTGGAAACAAGTTTGAGAGAAATTTTGGAGGCAACACCAGAAAGTCTAAGAGAAATTATGGAGGTTATACCAACAAGTCAGAGAGCCACCAACAAGTTTGAGAGCAATTTTGGAAACTACATAAGGGAGGTAAAAACATGATTGTGAGGGTTAAGGGAGAAGAGAAGGTGCATTTTCTAATTAAGTTCCTTGTACAACGGTGGCAAAGCAAGAATATTAGTGCACACCAACAATAACAGAGACCTTTTTCTAAAAGATAGAGAAGCAACACGTTCCCATGGTGGTGTAGGTTTGCATTACTATGTTCGAGAAAAAAACAGTTTGTAAATATGTAAATGAAAAGCAATATAAACTAAGATAGACTAAATAAAAGGGCAAACTCAAAACTTAAGATAATTTGGATGAGATTTCAACTTAAGTTGTATGAATTATACGAAACATTGTGTTAAAACAGTCATATGCGATTGGTTTTCGTGCCAAACTAATATGGAAACGAAAAATCTATCACTATAGTATCCCCGAATAGCAGGGACTGAAAAGAAAGATCTATTACTATAATCTTCTCCAGCCCGAAGGGCAGGTACTGAAAAGAACCTCAGCCAGTGGAATCCATGTAGGAAATGATGCGAGGAAATATGACATACAGAGAAGACAAATCTTCGGAATCTTTCCCTACATGAATTTGTGAAAGGGAGCTGAGTACGCTTCGTGAAGCGACGTGATGGAAATGAGAGACAAGAATAAATGAGACGCTTATCCAATTGTTAACGCACAAATCGCTATCAGTAGCACTGCAAAATGTTTGTGATGAGATGCGTGTGGGCCGAGAGCTCCTTTTGCTTGCGCTCCAAGTCTCCTACACATCAACCTGTCCCTTCTCTGTAATTATAAAACCACTACTATCTCTTCATGGAGGATTGCAGGTTTGTATTCAACGATTTTCCTACTGCTGCTCCGTTCGTTATTTCCTGCTTCTTCTTTCTCTTTTGCTTATTTCAATCGAACTGAGAATGGCATCTGCGACGGCACTGTTGGCCATGGCGTATGCCAACCGAGCTCTCTACTCGGAAGAACAACAAGAAACTGACAGTGAACGGATTAACAGCAGCACCAACGAAGAGAAGAAGGAGAAGAATAAGAATAAGAAGCAGAAGCAGCTCTTTGGATGGTGGAAAATCTGTTCTCACAAGGATGATAATATAACAACAAAGAAGCATGACGTTGCTTCTGACACAAAAGCTGTGAGCTCTTGATCAGTCTCTGTACGTTTGTTACCCTATAAATCTTGAATAAATGTACGTTGGAACTGAGATTCAGCATCTCAGTCTATAACTAGAGTTTTAGAATGGTTAGACAGCTTGATGAACGTGTTGGTTTTATCTACTAAGAGAAAATACACATGGAACGGTTTGAATCTGTTTACTCTTCTCAATAGTAAATACCGTTACTGGATATATTGTCATATTATTGATTTGTTGTGTGTGGGTTTGTTGCTACTTTCTTCTTCATTGAATCTGCAGTAAGTTCTGTTTTCCTGGAACTTTACAGTTTTTCTTTGGAGCTTATCATGAATTCAAATGTGATGCATGCAAGTATATACAGTATCAGCAGGAGTACATGATAATCTACTCTGAATTCTATGGTTTTCTTCCAAACAAAGAAAGGGAATGAAAATAATGAAAGGTTCTGGGTGAAGTGAACAGGTCTAAAGGGTAAAAGGATAAGATCAGAGTGGTGGGGGCTTGAGAAAGGAAAATGAGATGCTTTCATAGATATTATTATAGTCTTCTGTTTGGGTATATTGTTTAAGAAAGTAAGATTATAGTCTCTTGTAGTGGTAGTGATTGAATCTATGTATATTGTTTAAGAAAGTATAAAAATAGTATATTTGGGTATGTTTAAAAATTATCAATATGCACTCAACAATAAAATATTTAATGCTATATATGTTGACATATATATCTTTTCATTTATTTTACTTAAAACACTTTTAAATTAAACTGTATATATCTTAGTATATACAAATACATATTATTTATCATGTTCAAATTTTAATATTACATATTTTACCTCCTTAACCATAAAAAGAAAATAAAATGATGACATCTCTTTTTGAGATCAGATGTTATATGGTGGGACTAGTGAGAACTGTAAAACAAATAGTATTTTAATATCACATATTTTTCCTCTTTAACAATAAAATAAAAATAAAATGATGACATCTTTTTTTGAGATCAGATGTTATATGGCGGGACTAATGGGAACTGTAAAACAAATATGAAGTTAGAATCTTAGTTTCAAAGTATGATGTCACTTGCACTTCATATCCTAGTGCTTTGCTTAGCTTGTATTGAGTGGGCATTTTACTTTAAAGGAGGGGAGCACTTTCTTTTCATATTTTAAGTATTTTGATAAATCGTTTTAAATAATAATAATAATAATTTTTGGATGTTTTTAAATATAAATAAAATATAAATAATGATATTTAAATTTAAATAAAAATTATATAAATTTTGTTTATAATAATAATTATTTTTATAAATTTATATGAAATAATTATTTTTACAAATTAAATTGAAATTATAATTTGGAAAAAATAATTAATGAAGTTTATAAAAATTATTTTAATTTTGAGAACAATTATAAAAGTGAAGGTCCTCTTGTTATTTCATTGATTATATATATCAAATTATTTTTCTTACAAACTAAATTGGAATTATAATGTAGAAAAAATAATTAATGAAGAACTAAAAGTTTAGTTTAGTTTTGAGGACAATTGTAAAAAAGAAAATATTTTTCTATATTATCGTTAATCCATTATCATTATTAATCTATTGATTATAGATTCTTTAAGGTTCTTCATTTTAGTATTTTCATAATAACTTGAAGAAAAATAGAACAAATCTAAAATCCTTATATGATAAATAGTTTTAAAATTAAATATAATATACTTTACTAATCCTCCTTTTAGAAATAGAGTTTCCTCCCATGGAGAGTGAGGCTATTGTAAAGTACTTACAAGTTAATTAACATAAAGAATTAGAGGTTAATTAATTTTCATAAGTTTTATAGTGAAACATCAAGTTGGACAAGACTTCAACAACTTCGCATTTAAAGAATTTTAAAAATTTAAGAAATAAATAAAATAGGAGATGAAAAACACTTTTTCTTCAAATATTCAACCTACAAAAACATTAAATATAATTTTTAAAACAATTATAAGAAAATCAATTTTTATCTTTTATTAATCCATTAAAACCAAAAATACCAAACCAAAAAATACTATCAATTTTGTTTCCAAATTCTTAAATTATAAAAATAATGTAATAAATCAAAACCATTAATATAAAAATAATATGATAAATCAAAACCATTAATTTACTTTTATTAACTTTTATGAAACTCATAGATCAAAGTTAATCTTCATTAAAAAAAAAATCATTAACATATACACTAAATTCAAATTTATTTTCAAATATGATGTCACTTTACTTTAATAGCTTTTTATGTATGGTTTGTCAGTGTTGTGTTAACATTTTAGGTGGCACTTATCTTAGTGCTTTATCAATTTTATATGAGTATTGTAGAGAATTCATATGTTTTTAATTATTGTGTTTTTTTACTAATTTATCATGTTAATGAAAAATGAAAAAAAAACTACTAGAGTAATTGGTTTTATATATGTGTAGGGTGAATTGTATATTTTGTTTTGTCAATTTGTTATGTTTCAATTATATTGCATTGGATTTATGTGATGATATATTTAACAAAAGATTTAGTGGAGTGCTAGTGTGTCATTTTATTAGTATTTAATGTTAAAGAGTCTAAAAAACAATTTAAGAATGTGTATATATATCAATTTTTAATTAATGAAACTTTCAAACGTTTTAAAAAATAGTTTAATAATTTACATATGTATGGGATTTCTCCCTCTTTTTCAAAATATTTAGTTAAAGGGTATCTTAATCACCAACTAAAACAAAAAGTGATAATTTTGAGGGACATGATCAGAATTGAACTTCTGACATACGGTTTCCTCATCAACAACATGCCTTGAGTAGATGGTTCAACTCATTGAGATAACCCTCAATACTAATTCACATAAGTATTATACTTTGAAAGGTTCAAAAATGATGGTTGTAGTTTAGTGGTTGGGATGGGTATTGTTATGCAAAGAGTTATAATTCAAACTTTGGCTAATATAGAGCTATTTTGTGTATTTAAGAAAAAATATTTGAGCTCATAAATTTGGTTTCCCTTTTTTTTTAAAGAGACATAACAAGTGTCCAACAAATCAATTAATTCAGTCTTAGTGAACTCCACTAACATATTTTTCCTTTTGGTGGAAAAAAGAAACCCTAACTTCATACCACACCCTACAAATCAGGAAACAACATTTCATCAACCAGACAAAGCTCTACATCAAGGACTATTGGGAGGAAAATATGTATCCACAAGAACCATAATGCCCACTAGTCTAGTACCAATGGAAATCCTCGACAACCTAGTCTGCAAAATAAGAAGTAGAGAGAAATAAGCTACACGAAATATTTTGTAATATTTCAGATATAAAAAGTATGCAGAACATAAATAAATAGCTAGAAATGGTAGATGAACAACAATATAACCATAACAACACCACAATAATACCAAAATGATGCCAGAATAATACCAGAAATAAAAATTTGATTACTGAGAGCAATATTCACTTACCTCTTCGAGGGGGAAACCTCCAGAAGAGCAAAGCTTTATTACAATAATATCTAAGACAAAAGTTCTCATACCCTCGACTCTTATTTATACTAAATATGTCTATCAAAAGAACCATCTAGAGGAAGATCCTTCTAGAAGCAAAAGGTTCTATTAGGTCTTCTTACACTGGACTTATTCTTCCTTATTGCTAGGCCTTATTAATATTGACATTTATTATATGGAAATATATTATTCTACCTACGTGAGGGGTTAGGTCCCTAACATGTCTTCCCCCTTAAAAACAACCTTGTCCTCAAGGCTTGAGATGGGGAAATTGCTGGAGAATGGTAGCCGGTTCCCAAGTGGCATATGCTGGAGTTGTATCATTCCACTGGACTAACACTTCCTTGATGGTTCGTTGATGCAGCCAACACTCACGTTGGTCCAAAACTGCTTGTGCTTGTAGTCAAATGGAGCCTTCTTCGTCCAACTCAAGAAGGTTGGTTTGAGTTTGGCACTTAGTTCCAATCACCTTCTTTAAGAAGGAAACATGAAAAACATGATGGAGCTTAGAATGACTAGGCAAAAATAACTAATAGGCTACCTGTCCCACACGCTTGAGAACAGTATAAGAACCATAAAATTTGGGTGCCAGTTTCTAACAATGGTCAGCCTTGAGGGATTTTTTCTTGTAAGGTTGCAGTCGAAGAAACACCTGAGCCCCTTTTGCAAATTGACATTCAGAGCGACCTTGATCTGCTTATTGCTTCATGCGATTCTGGACCATGACCAAATTCACTTTGAGGGTACAGAGAGTATCCTCTCGAACTCTAAGTGTTTGGTCAATTGCATGGACCTTCTAGACACCTTGAAAATATGAGAGAACTGAAGGTGGATTTTGTCCATATATCGGTTCAAAAGGAGTCATGCACGTAGCTATATGGTACGAAGTGTTGTATCACCATTCAGTTAATGGTAACCATTGAGCCCATTGATTCTTCCTTTCCGATGCAAAACACCTTAAACATGTTTCCAAACATTTGTTGACAACTTTAGTTTGACCATCAGTTTGGGGATGATAAGCCATGTTGAGATGCAATTGGGTACCTTGTAGATTGAATAGTTCTTGCCAAAAATTTCTGGTGAAAGTTGGGTTGCGATCATAAACAATAGAATGCGGCATGCCATGAAGCTTGAAGACCTGATCCATGAAACATTGACCCACAGTGGATCTTGTAAAGGGGTGTTGAAGAGAACTGAAATGAGCATACTTGGAAAGACGATCAACTACCACCATGATGACTGATTTATTGCCCGATTTAGGTAAGTCTACAATAAAATCCATAGAGATATCTCGCCAAACAACAATTGGAATCATAAGCGGTTGTAGTGTGCCAGGAGATTTGAATGGTTCTCCCTTGTTGCATTGACACACATCACATTCAACCACAAAATTACGAACGTCTTGTTTCATACCCTCCCAGAAAAAAGAACGTTTGACCCGGTCATAGGTTTTGGTAAACCCGAAGCACCCAGTTGTGGGTGTAGCATGAAGCTCAAAAAGTACCATGGATTTAAGTTTTGACTGTTTACTTAAATACAAAAAGCCTTTGTATTGAAGCTCATCATTGAGCCAAGAGTACCCTGGGGAAATTGGAGAATTGGACTGCAATTGTTGTATCAGATGTGAACTTTTGGGATTGTGTAGCCATTCCTAGCGAACAACTTGGAGCCGATTTGGTACAATGAAAGAGAGAGAAAAAGGGACCCTTCATCTTCATATTTTCTGGAAAGTGCATCAACAACCACATTGTCTTTTCCTTTCTTGTAAATGATCTCATAATCATATCCAAAGAGCTTAGTCACCCATTTTTGTTACTTAGGGGAGGAAAGGAGTTGTTCCAGAAAATACTTGAGGCTTCAATGATCTGTCTTAATTTGTAAGCGTTTCCCCAAAAGATAAGGGCGCGAAAGATCCACAACATGTAGAATAGCCAACATTTCCTTTTCATAGATTGATTTGCCCAAATTTCTCTCTGACAATTGTTTGCTGGTAAAGGCCAAAGGCAGACCCTCTTGCATAAGGACAATGGAAATTCCTTTCCTGAAAGCATCACATTCCAAGACAAAGGTCTTTGTGAAATCAAGAAGGGACAAGACTAGAGTGGTGCACATGTCCATCTTCAAGGTTTGAAAAGCATGAGCAACTGCTGGAGTACAAGTGAAAGAATTCTTTTTAAGGAGTGCAGTGAGAGGTGTCACAATATTTCCATAATTCTTAACAAACTTGCGATAATAACCTGTTAAACCCAGAAATCCCCACAAGATTTTGAGAATCTTTGGGTGAGTCCAATCTTGCATAGCTTCAATATTTTTAGGATCCACCCTGACGTTGGCCTTGCCAACAAGATGACCCAAGTACTCAACTTCTGAGGCACCAAAAGCACATTTAGATTGTTTGAGGAAAAGTTGGTCCTGAGCGAGTAGATGGAGAACTCGATCCACATGAGCAAGATTGGTTGTCCAGGTTTTGCTGTAGATGAGGATATCACCAAACAAAACTAAGACAAAATGACAGAGAAAAGGATGGAAAACATGATTCACGAGGCTTTGGAAAGTGGAGGGAGCATCACACAAGCCAAAGGGCATGACCAAAAACTCATAGTGGCCCTCATGAGTTCTAAAGGGAGTCTTAGGAATGTTTGCCTCTTTCATACGGGTCTGGTGGTATCCAGAATGAAGATCAAGTTTAGTAAAGAAATGGGCGCCACTTAATTCATCCAAGAGGTCATCAATGAAAGGAATGTGAAATTTGTCTTTAATGGTGAGTTTGTTGAGGGCTTGGAAGTAGGGACACATGTGCCAAGAACCTTCTTTATTAAGGACCATGACTACATGATCAAAATCTGGACCAGGGGTCAAAAATTTGCTCAAATTTCAAAGTGCTCGGATTGCGACGGAAATGGTGCCATTGTGTCCGTCTCGTCTTCCTAATTCCGACGATATATTTACTTTCGCAAACGGAGTCCGTATGGAGAAGATATCGTGATCTGTTCGCCGAGCCAAACAGGGAAAAAAATGGGATGCTGACTGGGCAATCCGTACAGCTGACGTGGCAGAGGCCGTACAACTGACGTGGCGACCGTACAGTCGACGTGGTAGGTGACGTGGCAAGCATTTACTGGTTAGCGTGGACGAATTAGGTGTTGACATGTGGCACTTAATGGTCGAATGGAAAGGTGCCACGTGGCCGAATCAAGGGCTGCCACATGGCACCTCGGGTTTGGCTATTAGGTCGTTTAAAATTTCTATGGAGGCCGCGGGGTTCGACCCCCGGACCTCCCCACCGGTAAGCGCTTTAACAAAGTCGGCCGTGCCAATAGGCCACGCGTCAATGCTTGTTACGTAGACTGATTTCAATATATTTCAATGCATATTATGTATTAATCGGCGGGGGGTCGGGTCGGGGCTAGCCCCGACCCTTGGTTCTATGGTGTTGTATGTGACCACTATACGTTTTATTGCACGCGCGGGACTTGTGTTAAAACCCGTGGTTCCATTGCCATACAATATGACCATTCACCATTTATATATGCGCGCGGGGGTATTGGAATATGACCCATGGTCTTATTACATTATACGTGACCACCGTTTTTGAAATGGCGCGATTTGGGGTAGTACACCACACGGTCATATTATTTGGCATGTGACCCTTATATGTAAATGGTTAGTGCGGGGTTGTTTATGAATGTTAACCCACGGTTTTATGTGTCAACATGTGACCATGCCGGTGTTAAACGGAACGCGCGTGGATTTGTTTTGGGATTTAAAACGGTTACAACAAACCATACCTCGTCACCTGTGCCAAATGTTTATACACGCGTTGAACCTAGCCCTTTATGCGCAGGGAACGTGGCCATATGGTCCCCCCATGCGCCCAACACCTCCGTCCTCGGGGGCTCTAGTTTCGCTAATGGTGCGACATATTGGCACTAATTTTGGAAGGCGCACGTGTGCTGAGTTTAGGCACGGGAAACGCCAGAAGATGGATTCATTCACACACAGGTGCAAAATGGCGAACCAGTGACAGAGCTTGAAAAAGGGAAAAATGGCAAGAGGCCTAACTTTTGGAGTTTTTGGCCAAATGAGGTGCCGAAAAATCCCAGCTAGGGGTTTTTGGATGTTCTGAGTCCATTGGCACAGTTTTCACAGGCATTTGAAGACTTCTATTGCAGGTTTTTAACCATTGAAGTTTGAGGAAGCTCAAGGGAGCTTGAAGTCCTCATTGCTTGAGGCATTGCTCAAATGAGCACATATCTATTTTCTGTGACTGAATAGTCATTTTTGACTAATTATTATGCTCTGAACACATTGGGATAGGTTTCAGATCCATTGGAGGACTTTTACAGGTATTTTTTCCACCGAGAAGCTCAGGGAAGCTTGGAGGCCACATGTAGAAGAGGTCATGATTGGATGAGCCATTGTCCATTTTCAGAGTTCTAATAGTCATTTTTGGGATTTTTATGTATTCTGAACCCAATGGTACAGTCTGTAAATCCATTGGAGTTGAGCAACATCTTGTGAAAGAACATTTGACAAACTAATCCCAAAGAGCCAAGCCCATTGAAGGAGGCTCAAGGAGATGTAGCCCAGAGAGGGGTGAACTCCTTTATCATCTTGTTATTGTTGTGAGTTTGCTGTGTTATTTGATGCACTTTATGTTGTTGTGTATTGGTTTATAGCACATATTTAATCTTTTAAAAGAACCTTTCCTCACACATGAACATTGACAAGAAGAAGCAAGAACTGAACACATAAACCATCTTGCATATTTTAACACATGAAGCAAGGTCCTGTTAAGGTTTATTTTAATGAGGTAGAGGGTGCTTGCATAGCATAACAAGTCAGCCTTCTATTTTCAGATCAGAAGGTATCAGAGCATAGTTTATTTTGCTCATGTATTTGCCAATGATAGCTTGAGATTTAGCTATTAGTATTTGTGCAAGTTTTGTGTTGAAGTTTGATATCTTGCAAGTATGGAGGAAGCTTCAAACATTGATAGTTCTCCTACATCTTCCAAATCTAAGTTCTTTGACAAAGAGATGTTTAATGCATTGCTAACCATGAAAGATATGGTACAAGAGTTGTGGAAAGATAGGGAAGAGAG
>ML785245.1:468198-488080 GCA_009831015.1 Picea engelmannii
CTTTTCATTTTGTTGAAGTTTGACAAGTTGCAGCAGTTATCATAAATTGCAAGATGCAAGTTTGCATGTGTAGGCATTTATTTTTGAATGCATACTTGTGTTATACCACCTCGTCAAGAACATGTAAAAGAGGGGTATGTTGTTCATTTTGTTACAGCCCTATATATCTTTCATATTCAGCTCTCAAGTACCCACATGTTTTGGGTTTATGCACATATGTTTATACAGGAGAGAGAGTTGAAGAGCTATGCACATGCATTTGGTTTTGTGAGTGCATAAACAATGAACTTGATGTTAGTTCATCATGAATGACTCATGATTGTAGCATGATTGTTTATCATGTTTTTCGACTTGTCATTTTGGAATATTGATGGTTTTACATGAGTCTTGACTTGTGTCGATGTTATCTTGACGACTATGTTGTGTCGATCATGTTTTTCGACTTGTGTTTAGTCGATGGTGTATGATTGGCTTGTAAGTTGATTTTGAGTACACCAAGATGTAGGAAAACACCATGTGCTTTGATGAAGCACAAGATGCGACAGTTTGCTTGAAGAGCAAAAAGACTTTGCTGTCATTATTTTCAGTCTTGTGTCAATTTGTTTTCAAGATTGATGGTTTTCTTGGCTTGTGACAAGATGTCGCAGGAAAGTTTTTGCAGCCACTGGAGAGCGGATTGTTGACGTCAAAGAGTTCACAAGAGGGACTTGATTCTCAGTGGGAAGGTTGGCAGTCTTCCAAGCACAGAGAGAACAGTGGGTCAACAGCAGCTACAGAGCAGTGGTTAAGGGACATAGTCAGTTGCAGTGCAAGGCATGTCAAGGTACCCAGGGGATTGTCGAAAATACTTTTCAAGTAGAATCAGTTGATAGAACTTGAAAGGAGAAGAGTATTGAAGTTCAGATAGATAATCATAAGATTTTGTGGGTCCAAAAGCCTTTCAGTGGGAAGGTGTGATCAAAATCTGGACCAGGGGTCAAAAATTTGCTCAAATTTAAAAGTGCTCGGATTGTGACGAAAATGGTGCCATTGCGTTCGTCTCGTCTTCCTGATTCCGGAAGTATATTTACTTTTGCAAACGGAGTCCGTATGGAGAAGATATCACGATCTGTTCGCCGAGCCAAACAGGCAAAAAAATGGGATGCTGTCTGGGAAATCCATACAGCTGACGTGGCAGAGCTCGTACAGATGACGTGGCAACCGTACAGTCGATGTGGCAGGTGACATGGCAAGCATTTACTGGTTAGCGTGGATGAATTAGGTGTTGACACGTGGCACTTAATGGTCGAATGGAAAGGTGCCACGTGGCCCAATCAAGGGCTGCCACGTGGCACCCCGGGTTTGGCTATTAGGTCATTTAAAATTTCTATGGAGGCCGCGGGGTTCGACCCCCGGACCTCCCCACTGGTAAGCGCTTTAACAAAGTCGGTCGTGACAATAGGCCACGCGTCAATGCTTGTTACGTAGACGGATTTCAATATATTTCAATGCATATTATGTATTAATCGGCGGGGGGTCGGGCCGGGGCTAGTCCCGACCCCCGGTTCTATGGTGTTGTATGTGACCACTATACGTTTTATTGTGCGCGTGGGACTTGTGTTTAAACCCGTGGTTCCATTGCCATACAATATGACCATTCACCATTTATATATGCGTGCGGGGGTATTGGAATATGACCCATGGTCTTATTACATTATACGTGACCACCATTTTTGAAATGGCACGATTTGGGGTAGTACACCACACGGTCATATTATTTGGCATGTGACCCTTATATGTAAACGGTTAGTGCAGGTTTGTTTATGAATGTTAACCCACGGTTTTATGTGTCAACATGTGACCATGCCGGTGTTAAACGGAACGCGCGTGGATTTGTTTTGGGTTTTAAAATGGTTACAACAAACCATACCCCGTCACCTGTGCCAAATGTTTATACATGCGTGGAACCTAGCCCTTTATGCGCGGGGAACGTGGCCATATGGTCCCCCCATGCGCCCAACACCTCCGTCCTCGGGGGCTCTAGTTTCGCTAACGGTGCGACATATTGGCACTAATTTCGGAAGGCACGCATGTGCTGAGTTTAGGCACGGGAAACGCTAGAAGCTAGATTCATTCACACACAGGTGCAAAATGGCGAACCAGTGACAGAGCTTGAAAAAGGGAAAAATGGCAGGAGGCCTAACTTTTGGAGTTTTTGGCCAAATGAGGTGCCGAAAAAGCCTAGCTAGGGGTTTTTGGACGTTCTGAGTCCATTGGCATAGTTTTCACAGGCATTTGAAGACTTCTATTGCAGGTTTTTAACCATTGAAGTTTGAGGAAGCTCAAGGGAGCTTGAAGCCCTCATTGTTTGAGGCATTGCTCAAATGAGCACATATCTATTTTCTGTGACTGAATAGTCATTTTTGACTAATTATTATTCTCTGAACACATTGGGATAGGTTTCAGATCCATTGGAGGACTTTTACAGGTATTTTTGCCACCGAGAAGCTCAGGGAAGCTTGGAGGCCACATGTAGAAGAGGTCATGATTGGATGAGCCATTGTCCATTTTCAGAGTTCTAATAGTCATTTTTGGGATTTTTATGTATTCTGAACCCAATGGTACAGTCTATAAATCCATTGGAGTTGAGCAATAGCTTGTAAAAGAACATTTGACAAACTAATCCCAAAGAGCCAAGTCCATTGAAGGAGGCTCAAGGAGATGTAGCCCAGAGAGGGGTGAACTCCTTTATCATCTTGTTATTGTTGTGAGTTTGCTGTGTTATTTGCTGCACTTTATGTTGTTGTGTATTGGTTTATAGCACATATTTAATCTTTTAAAAGAACCTTTCCTCACACATGAACATTGACAAGAAGAAGCAAGAACTGAACACATAAACCATCTTGCATATTTTAACACATGAAGCAAGGTCCTGTTAAGGTTTATTTTAATGAGGTAGAGGGTGCTTGCATAGCATAACAAGTCAGCCTTCTATTTTCAGATCACTACAGGAGAAGAGTAGGGGATCGTACTAGGGCGAATAACACCTGCGTTGAGCAGTTCTTGAACCATTTTCTCAATTTCATTTTTTTGGGAAAAGGGGTTAGGATAGGGACAGATATTGGGAGGAAGGCTTCCTGGGACAAGGGGAGTGGAATGATCATGAAAACCATGGGAAGGAAGGAGTCCCTGGGGGTGGAAAAAACCACTTGATGTTTAGAAAGGATGGATTGTAGGTCCTGCGACACATAGGGTGCCTCAGTTTCTTGTATGTCATGGAGTTGGGAAATAATGCCAGAATGACCATTTTTGAGCAACTGTTCCATGCGATGTGAACTAATGATCTACGAGGAACCAACGATGATGCCTTGGAACTTATATTGTTGCCCTCTTGGTCGAATTGCATGGTTAATTCCTTAAAATCCATGAGAATGGGACCCAAAGTCCTTATCCATTCTGCACCCAACACAATGTCAGAACTACCCATGTCGATAGCAAACATATGATATTTCAAGTGGTATTCACCAATTTGGAGACGCACATTTTCACAACGCCTTCCACATTTCATGGACCCACCATTGGTAATCATGATTTGGAAATTATTGACTGCACGGATATAACAATTAGTTTCTTGGGAAATGTGGCGATGAATAAAATTATGGGTGCTTCCAATTTCAATAAGAATAATGACCTTCCTATGCTTGATGTACCAATTAGCTTAAGGGTTTGGGGAGCAGAGAATCCAGTGAGAGCATTTAGGGAAATGAACAGTTCTACTTTGGGAGGGTCTGAGGGAGGGGTTATGTTAGTGGGTTCAGGTGACACGGACACAAGGGGAGCCTCAACATCCTCCGAGATGGCCATAAAAATCTTTTTTTCCTTACACTTGTGTCTCGGAAAATATTTGTCACCACAATTATAACAAAGGCCTTTGATTTGGCCTTTCAACCATTTCGGCCTTGGTCAATTTCTGGATATTTAGTGGAGTAGAAGGAGGAGTGGGAGTTTCCTTATCTCTTTTAGTAGCATCCACCTAAATCTAAGGCTGAGACATGAGGACAGGAGCACGAATCTCATCCTTGAGGCCTATGATAAAACATTCTCGGAAAAAAGCATCAAACATACCCTCTGTATGAAAATCCAGTCTCTGAAAATCAATTATAAAGTCTTCCACGATGCCAGATTGTTTCAACTTTGTTAAACGACCTAAATGGTTGGTGTCAGTGTCAAAGCGTTCATAAATATCTACCACAAAGTGTGCCCAAGCCACATACCCTTGGAGGGCATTTTTTATCCATTTCCACCATTGCCAACATTATTGATCTAGATGGAGAACACCATACCGGAGTTTGGCCAACTCATCTATAATTCTATGCAAAGAGAAATAATGTTCCATTTGATTTACCTAGCCAATGGGATCTGATCCATAAAATTTGGTCACATCTACACGCAAAAGGCATAGGTCACGCTGAAAGTGATGGGGATGAAAATTTTAGGAATGAGAGGAAGTTTCACCTTCGATATGAAAAGGTAGGTTAGATAAGGGAAGATCTACATGGATATGCAGCTTGGCGCAGATCATCGTAGTGACAAATTCAATCTGGGTGGTAATGTCTTGTTTGAGATCTTGTTTGAGTTCTGCGATTGAGGCGACGATGGAGGAATGTATATTTTGGTTGATGGTGGAAATATTGGCATTGATCTGTCACAGTTATTGTTGGGTTTCAGTGAAATTAGAGTGCAAGGTAGTGAAGCAAGCTTCCAAGTCTTGGCTACAGGTATGGGCCATGATGACGAGGGAACACGAAAAGGGGTGGGTGGGACAACACATAAAATGGGGTATGTGTGAAGTGTATCACAATGATCAGGGTAGTGAGTGGAATCCAATGGGGTAAATCCAAAATAAGGGTGTTGGAAGGGGGTTGGGTCCACAAGAAAAAAAAAATTGCTGAAAAATAATAGGTATGAGTGTGATAAGGGTGAAGAGAGAAATCCAATGGAATAGATCTCAAATAATGGTGCCAATAAGATGCATACTTTTTTTTTTTTTTTTACTCCTGTGGAGTTATACTCTGATCTGAAGAATATTGCAGTGATGAAATGCCCAAATGCTTAACAGGAAGAAATGTGTAGTAATTTCGCAACTAGAATGCAGGAGACATTTCCACTGCAATAGATCTTGTTTGTTCTGTTTTTGTTTCCATCCCAAGGGTTAGGTATTAAAGGGTTATACAAACAAGGGTTTCCCTGTGATAAACCTCTTTGATATACATGAAGGTTCCAACAGTAGTAGTTGGCCCAATATCTCAGGGCACCAACTAAGGATGCTAGACCATTCCCTTAACCGTACTACCTGACTACCCAGGTACTAGAGAGTATCTTCCTGAGTTTTTTTCTCGGTGGAACTATAGGAGTCAGGTGACCGATCGATTTATATATGGAGGGCTTCAGGAGATCTAGGTCGATCCATATACAGTTGTTGTCTAATGTGCTACCACTCGAAGGGGTACCAACAAGGGTTAGAAGGGTGACCAACATATGTGCTCTTCAGTACCACTTGTATTTCCTGCGTGTATGAATCCCCAACCGCAAGTTTATGCGCATAATGACATATCTATGTAGCTTAAAGATGTTGGAATATGTCTTGACCTTGAAAAAAAAATTAACCCACAATTTTCTGCCGTGGAAGGTGATTTGGTACCACTCGTAATATTCCAGATATAAAAAGTATGTAGAACAGAAAAAATTAGCTAGAAATGGAAGATTAACAACAATATAACCAGAACAACACCACAATAATACCAAAATAATGCCGGAATAATACCAGAAAGAACACTTTTATTACTGAGAGCAATGTTCACTTGCCTCTTCGAGGGGGAAACCTCCAACAGAGAAGAGCTCTATTACAATAATGTCCAAGAAAAATTTTCTCATACCCTCGACTCCTATTTATACTAAATATGTTTATCAAAAGAACCATATAGAGGAAGATCCTTCTAGATGTGGAAGCTTCTATTAGGTCTTCTTACATTGGACTTATTATTCCTTATTGCTAGGCCTTCTTAATATTGACCTTTATTACATGGAAATATATTATTCTACCTACCTGAGGGGTTAGGTCCCTAACATATTTTAAGATATAAAATCTAGGTTCAAAAGAGGAGAGGACATTATAAGATGGGAATTAAATGGAACGAGCTCATACATGGTGAATAAATTCTATTTCTTGGCACTAAATAAGTTATAGGTAGACCATAGTAAGATTTTGGAAAACATTTGTCATCCAACCCTTTGGCCAAAGTGGGAAACCTTCTTATGAAAAATAGTAATAGAAAAATTCCTCACATGGGATAAACTAAGACACAATGTGTTTCAAGGGCCCTCAAGATACTTTGCGTGCCAAAAAGAAAAGGATCCAATGAACACCTATTCAATCATTGCATGGTAGTGAATCAGTTATGAGAGAAGGAGGGTGTCATTTTTAGACAATTAAGTAGAACTAGAGAAAACATCTTAAAATTGGTTCTCTTTTCTCTTACAGGTTCTTAATATGGAAAGGAAAAGAATAAGGTTTTCACTTGACTTACTGTGATGGAAATATTCAAACCCCTTACTTTCTTATTGAGACATCTTTTGTAGATCGTTGGTGTTGTGTTGGAGGTGGAATAACAACTATAATTGTTTCATGTTTATCTATCTCAGTGATCTTAATCATTCTTCTATGTACTCCCTCATTGGAGAAACTGCTATTTTGTGCTTGATTTTTATCTCAAATAGTTTGTTCTCCATTTCTCTTAAGTCAATACTTAGTTGGTGTAATGTGTCATCGATATCATCATTCTTATTAATGTGTTGAACAATCGACCTTTCAACCTCATCTTCGGAGAATTCATTTGAGTCATTAAAATCACTCACCCATGCAACCTTTAATACTTCAAGTTGTTCCAATAGTTGTTCCTTAGACATAAGTATGGTATCCATTAATAAATTTGGGTCGTATAGTTCTTTTGTAATATCAACAAGTTTAAAAAAACGGTCACCTCTTGATTTTCATAACACCTAATTCATACATCATTTCTCTTAAACTTTTAATCATTTTCAACCAGGAAGCATTGATCTGCTTCATTCGGATACTAGAGGGAAGGTTTTGTTCTCTTCTGTGGGTGTCACTTAAACTTGAACTTTTGCCACAAA
The DNA here is from genome assembly GCA_009831015.1 of Picea engelmannii. Classification (NCBI taxonomy): domain Eukaryota; kingdom Viridiplantae; phylum Streptophyta; class Pinopsida; order Pinales; family Pinaceae; genus Picea; species Picea engelmannii. Next base: position 475,372 of record ML785245.1, read on the forward strand.
AGTTCTCATGGTCTCCTTGTAAAAACCTTCATCATTCGCTAGATCCTTTTGGAGATATTCTCTAAAATGCACAATCCTTGTTGAAAAATTGGTTTAAATTTGTGCTAGCTCCCAAATTTAATGGATTATGTTTATTCTTTTTTGAACTTCATCTTGAACGTATTTTCTCACAGTTAGCAATAGACTAGAGGAACCTTTCAACTTATTACTACTTTTTGGGATTTCCTCAAGGATAAGTGATGGTTTAATTGCAATTAATGGCTCAAAAAACAATGGTTTTCGAATTACAGCCTTCTCTAATTCCTTTATTTTTTCTTTTAGAATTAAATTTTCTTTCTCAACATAAAAATGGATTATTTTAGTGCTTCCCTAGTTTCCTCATGAAACTGTACGAATCTTTAGGGTGCAACCCCATGGAAATCGATTTTTGATTTCCATTTTCCAAACACTTTATTATCTTTCATGTTAACCTTCTCTATTAAAAAAATTTTGGAATTTTTATGGTAGGTCATGTGGTGAAGCATGACAAATTATTCTTCAAATATCTCTAGTTTTTAGTTAACCATAGCCTCAACAATTTCCCGAGTTTCCAGCAGTCATTGTTCTGACCAACTATTTTCTTCTAACACTTCATCTACATCCATAGCTCAGGGAATTTCTTCAATTTCAGGTATTTCCAATCTTGTTTTATGAGTCTCTCTCTTTCTGTTAACATAAGTATGCACAACATGGGATTTTTCTAGATTTTTCTTCGTAGGGTCTTTATCACCGCTATCATCTGAATTTTCGATAGGTGTTTTTCTTGTTTCCATATCACTACTTCTAGGTTTTGTTTTCGAAGGACTACTTCTCTGTGAAACACTGGATGAATTGGGGTTTTGGTTTGTTAATTCTCTGCACTTTTTTTGGTAACACTCATTAGTTCCAGCTAACTCTTTGATTTCATTCAGGGCTTCATCAATTGAGGTCTCGATGAGATTTTTATTGTCTCATGTTTCTTCCTTTAACTATTAAAACTTAAAGAAATAAGAAGAGTATTCCACCAGGGACATGTGTGCAGAAAATAGGTCATTAGGGTCAAATCCCTTGATGCATTTAGCTTCGTTTAGGCCAAGGTTGTCAAATTATCCTGCAAATTCATACAAATGAGAAATATGCTTGACAAAAATTTCTCCAACTCTCCAGGGAAATGGAATGAATTGCTTCTTTCTTTTTTCATCAAAGAAATGTGCCCAATACTTGTACTGTCTGCATAATCCAATAACAAAGTGTCTATTAGATACATAAAATGGGAGCAAGAAGGGTTTCCCTTAGAAACTGAATAATCTTAAAACACTAAAATCCTTTGTTGTCTCAAAAATTCCTTTATCTATGATAAATGAGGCATCCTCAAGTGACCGCCTTGAAGTGTTAGGACCAAAGATTAATTTTTTTTAAATTGGAAATAAAACTATTGTGGACCGAGTAGAAATTGTATTGAGCCTTGTGTCTCCATAATGTTGTATACCAGACAAAGACTGATTCCACCTTGAAATCAACACCCCTTTGGCCCAATAATTCTTCGAAGATGTGGCAATAAGCTATGGAAACTACCAAATAAGAAGTCATATAGAATTTTCGGGTTCTTTTCAAACCACTCAGTTGAAATGAAATTTCATTTGAAATAATTCAACCCCAATCAATCAGGGAATCCTCATGAACATCAAAGTGAAGAATATAAACAACATTTTTTGGCATAGAGGCCATGGAATCTAGTCCAATTATATGGGAAAACAACCAAACAAATTTATTGTAGAGGTATTTTAAAGAACTTACCTCAATCTGAGTAACATTGGTATCAGCTCTTAGGTCGGCCAAATATTTCTTAAGGAGATCTATACCTCCTATGTGTTCCTTAATAAATTCATTGGCTTCCTCATTGTTGAACTGCATGGTAGGTTTTCTGAGTCGTAGCATTCTCATGAAAACTAAAGGAGGCAAGGAGATAGGTGGCTTCCCCTAAAATTGAATTATTCTTCTTTCTATATCAAATTTATTTGCACACCAGAGAACTATCTTTTTGAAATTTGTCACCTCAGGTACACGTCCAATTAGTGCTATGCCTAAGCTCCAAAATTGGTTTGTTTCCTTCTTGGAGGGAGAAAGAACCTTGCACCACTTGTAAGTTTGCGACCATCGGAACTCGTGATCTTCACATCTGAGAGTGTTAAGTGTATCTCCACAATACAAGTAATTTCTTCTACTTGAAATAATTTTATACTCCTTTTTATTTTTACGAATAGGTGGCTCTACTGTCGATATAATCATTTTACAACATGGCGTATTAATCATTTATTAAATTGACCACGTATTTCCTTGATTATTACCCACCATAGCTCTTATTTCGAAGTTGTTGACTTGCATGGTAAGATTTAGAATTTATTACAAAGCTTTGTGAAATCTTTGACACTTTAATAATAGTATTAGATACACACAAGTGGTAGTTGATGTGGTGGAAGGGAAATAAATGTGATCGGGAAATGGTGATGTGATACAGTTGTGGAAGATGGTAAATGGTTAAATATGGAATTCTGAAAAGGGAAATGGATAGTGCAATATGGTGAATGTGGGATTTCCGGATGCGGGACATAACACATGGGAAATGAAAAAGGTAAGAAAAGACGACTCTCACGTCTGAAATGAGAAAATAGACTAAGTATGAGAAGAGGTCGTTATGCAGGTTGCGAAGGTGAAATGGTCATTTGGAGAATGTGGGATTGTGGGTTACAAGAAATGAGCATGAGGGAAATAGGTAAGTGGAGAAGACAGGTGTCCTGCATTCACATTCAAATAAATGACTAAGTAATAAAAGGTAAAAAGTGCAATTTGGAGGACAAAGGTAGAAAATATCATTTTGAGTGTTGTGCGATTACGGGTTGCGGGACATGAATGGTTTGGTCTCCCACAACCAAACTCCCACAATGCATAAAATGACTAAGTGTTGGGATTACGACAAAATAAAATGCAACTAAGTAAAGATACACCAGATTGTGGGTCTATAGACCTGGGAATTTGAGGGTAGCATGATCCGCAACCCGCATTTAAAAGAAAAAAATGACTAAGTAAAGAAAATACAAGGAACAATAAAGAAAAGAGAAAAATACTAAGGATGAATATGTATGTACTAACGTTGATTAAAAAATGTAGATCAATAGAAGGTAGGGAGGAAATAGACTCCATAAACTCACACATTTCAAGGGACCAGACAAGAAGAGATTGAGATTGTTAATCACAATAATTTAGGATTTCAATCTTAAGGAAAATTTGATAAATGTGATGCAACTATGTAGCATTATATGTGTTTAGTCTCAACTTGAGTATTTACGAAACATAGAAGGTGATATGATTAGGCATTGTCCTTGGATGAATTCAACATAGCTCTTCAAGTCCAAATGGGAGACGACAAGACCCCTATATTTGACATATTTTTATAAAAAAATTATAAAGCAACATGTAATCTTGCCACGACAAACCACGACAAACATGTTGCACATTTATTAAAAAATAAAAGGGGAGAAATCATTGAGAATTGGTATGAATCAAGTTATTATTAAATTTATTCATAAAGTAAGGAAACCAAAGTTTATTACAAATTAAAGGTTGATTACTATAATGAACACCACGTACAAGATTCTAGCTAAAGATTTGGAATTGCACATCAAATACATTTTGCCTATATATGTTAGGCCTAAACAAACAACTTTCATTTGGGACAATTAAATTATTGATAATGTAATTTATATGTGGGAAGGCTCAGATGTCCTAAAACGATGGGCTTAGGTGTAGTCTTCATTAATTTTGACTTTGAGAAGGCCTATTATAGAGCTAGATGACATTTAAAACTTAATATGTTGAATTCTTTAATATTTAGTTTGTTTGTCTTACTGTGGTGTGGTTGAAATGTTATTTTTTATTAAAGATTCTACTTACATTTCCATAAATAGGTGAAAATTGGAGGAATTTGGAACATTTATTTTCATTAAGTAAGGGTCACCTTCTTGCATTAACTATATCTATATTAGTTGTAGAAGATTTAGGTTATATAACTTGCAATAAAGTAGGTTAGGAATTAATAAAAAAAATTCACTAACTTAACCTTGATATCTATCAGTTTATTATTTGAAACTTTGATCCTTTTTTACCATTCAACAAGACCAAAATTTTTAGGTGAACACTATGGAACTTGATTTCTATCGGTTGATTATTTGAAACTTTGATCCTTTTTTACCATTCAACAAGACCAAAATTTCTAGGTGAACACTATGGACTGTTTTAATATATTTTCCTTATAAGCCTCTAGATATAACATTCAATGGAAAAGTTATAGTGTTGTAAACAAAGTTAGTTTCCAAATCTTAATTGGCTTACAAACCAAGGGTGGTCATAGATAGATCTTGGATAGGTTTTGAAGTATTTAGGAATTCCCTTTACCTTTCAAGGTTATCCTAAGGATGTTTTATAAATAGTATTCCATTTTGTTGAGAAAAAAGGTGTTTATGCTCATCATGACTCCATTGGTTTTAGAAGAAATTTTTTATATTTTCACTAAGGTTTTGGCTTCTACTCATGTTTATTACTCATAATGTTGGCTCCTTTCCAAGGTATCTTATTATATGTTTGAGAAAATTATAAGAAATTCCTTTTGTGCCAATATCTTAGTAGAGAAAGTACTCCACGGTGTTAGTTGCGAATGGTGTTGTACCTTGAGGCATTAAAGAGGCTCGGGCATTATCAAAACAAGGATACAATCCTAAGCCTTGTTTTCTAAATGGGTCCTTCATGCCATGAACAAAAAAAGAGGCATGCAAAATGATCTCAAGTAATAACATTATTGTTGGCACTGCTCTAGAAAAGAAATCTTATCAAGGCCCTACTTTGTAGACTCTTGTCACTACCCTTTCTAAAATCATCATTAAATGAACCTTTTTAATCTAGATCATTTGAAAGGCATGGGAGGCCATTTATCCTTTTCTATCATAAAGGTATCATCTCTTTCTTAGAAATGACCTATGTTTTTTCAATCACTACAAATGGTAGTTACCGCTTCTTGAGAACAATCTCAAGTTGTTGGTTATGATGCTTAGCTCTTAAACCTTTAATTATATATAAATTGTGTCATTTAAACTAATGATCTATTATATAGTTAGGAAATAGATTGGATTCCTTGACTAAATGTCAAGTTCAAATTTATACTAAGTAATATAGACAATTTCATCCTTGACAAAGTCTAGGATCTCATTCATGTTGACCTCTCCCTCACATTAAGGCTATATTCTCCGTAGACTTGGAGAAGAGATCAGAAGTGGGTAAAATCAAAATCCTTCACCAAATATAAGACAAGAAGTTTCTACATGTGATTGTCCTTCAATATAAAATATAATTAACTTATTCATTACAATGATTGAATTGACTCATAGTTTCCTGGTTGACTAGATTTCAATAATAAGTTATAAAAGAATTTGAATGGTGAGAGTTATTTCAACAAGATTTACTTACCTACAATGTTGTAAAGACATATAAAACTTCATTGAGTTCAATTACACCAAACAAGGTAGAGTGATTCAATGTTGAGTTAAAAAAGAGTTCACTTAAAGAAGTAAAAAAAACGTCAAATATTTTTCCAATCACTCTCCCTCAAGTGCATATAATTATATTAACTTCATGGAAAATGAAACAAAACTATGCAATAAAATAAAATCATTTGAAAAATGTAAGAGGACTAAGTAAACTTTGTTGTACAATATCAAACACTTCCTTAGCCACCTCCCTTACCCCAAGAGACTTATATATAATTCTCGAGGACGACAATTCAATATATCTTGTCAAAAATATCCCATAAACAAGTTCCCGTATTTCATAGGGGTATTAAATAGACACAAAAATACCTCTTGTATAACATGTGAGGATATACGTTAATGAGTATATATACTACTTCCCTAAAGTGACTACATGTAGTATATCTAGCTTAGTTTATCATGATACCTACCAATGTCCAAAGATAAGAAAAATATACTAAGAATCACAACATGATATGACAAGAAACTATTGACCAAATTAATATGTCGTTATTACCATTCTAGTTCACATAGAAGGGTTTGTGTCAACAAAAAAAATACATTGAATAAGGATACCTTGAAAGAATACTTAAATTTTTATTTATAAGTGCACTATGCCTAACAAAAGAAAGTATTTGAGAAACCCTTTTAATATTTAAACAAGTCCAAGCATCTAGGACATGCACATAAATGTGTATGACCAAATGGTCACACTTCTATTAATGCTGACAAACAATACCTATTAATGGATACTATTTGAAAGATAAAGATCCTATTTAAATTAGACACCCATTCGCTAAAAATTTATGATATTATTGGATCACCCTTGAAGTTGAACAAATGTAGTCTTTGCTGAATAATGGTACAAGTGTATCACATCATTGCTTTTACTAATGAAGGATTTCACCATCACAATGCACCACACCCATGAATATCTAACCACGTTCCTTCACAATGTGGATGGACAACTTTCTAGATTGTCGTAATATGGTACAATCATGGTATGATGATATGTGGTGTGTGCTGATGTTCAATGTATGTTGAGATGTGGTGTGCGTCAATGTTCACTTCTCTACCAAATTTTTGTGTGCCCAATTTGGAAATGCACATATTTTACACTATATTTTACATACTAGAAGTGACAATAACCAAATTTACATTGTTTATTTGTTATATATGCTTAACTTGGAAATGCATATGAATGGTGGCTTTGGTGACCTTTAATGGTGGCTTTGGTGACCTTTATATATATAGACACTACAAAATTAGTAGCATATAATTCATCCTAGTTGCGAAGTTCCCTCTATGGGATAACAGTCCTTATTTGTGCATATATAACATACCTTATATATATATATATATATATATATATATATATATATATATATAATGTTTGGGATGATTGAGGTGATTATGAAAAATTTTATGATTTAAGAAAAATTATCATTTATTTGTGGTCTTGGTCATTCTACATCATTATTATATTTAATTTCATTCTCTTTATCCTTTGGGTTAGCTATATATGATATGTTTGGGATGATTGAGGTGATAATGAGAGGGTCTATGATTTAAGAAACATTATCATTTGGTTTTTGTCATTTTACATCATTATTATATTTAATTTCACTTTCTCCTTAGCATGTTTCATTTGTCTACTTAACAATTTAGGTCATTCTCTTATTAGCACATTCCTTTTATGTACTTAAACTCCTATTAGTTTTATAGAGGTAACATAGCACATTCTTTTTATGTACTTAAACTTTTATTAGTTTTATAGAGGTAACATAGTAAGAGTAAATTTTCTAACAAGTTTTATATTTTAGAATGTTTATTTATTAAAATTCAACATTTTCTTTTTTAATGTGGATATGTTGTCTCAATTAATATAAGATGAGTTATCAATAATAATAATTATTATTTATTAACATTTTGATTATTATGAATCTTTATGTGTCCCTTTTTTTTGATGAAGGGTCTTTTGTTTATACATAATAAAATGGATTTATTATTCTATCACAGTTTCTAGTATTGTAAATTGTTACATTGTTGATTAAATATATGGATGATTTACATTTTTGCAATGAACATAGGTGCAATCAGCTAACATATTTGTTTAAAATATACAACACATTAGTGTAATGATTATATTCAAATACATTAATTAAGATATACAAAAAAATATTATTATAAAAAATATTTGATTTTATGATGAGTAATTGAAATTTTATTAAAAAAATGAGAAGTTGGATTTGCATACCCACAATGTGGGTAAATTCAAAAAAGAAACATATCAATGTGTATCATTCCCCAACCCAGTTGAGGTCCATTACTTGTGGAATTACACATAAATTATAAATTTTCTGTTAACTAATCTTGTAGCTTATCAACTACATGAAAACATATAGTTTTAACCATTTGTTGATACCATGAACTAGATGCATCTACAACATACTAAAATAAACATAAAATGCATCTAATAACTAAAAAAAAACATCCTATAAACTATTCTCAAACACATAGTTAATACATAGCAATTGAAATCATAATGCAACATAGAAACAAGATAAATCACTTATCTTTTAAAAACGGTTGTGAAACCAACTGCTTGGGGTGGACATTCCTCCAAACCATAGACTTGTTTTTCCAAATATAAATGGTAAGTCACCCCCAAGATAGGGATATCAATCCACAAAAGAGAGTGGTCTTTCACTATCCACTCATAGCTCAGAAAAATTCCCACAACCCACTAGTATTCTCCTATAGCTACCCTGTTTTTCCACCATCTCTCTTCCTCTCGACTTTCCAACCCAAGGAATGTACCCCTTCACTGATATTATTCCAACAGGTGTCCCATTTGTTTCTCAGGGTCTCTCTAGCACAGGTCACCAGAAATATGTTGATAGTCGAATATGACCATGTTCAACATTCAATATTTTGATGCTAGAAGGAGGGCTTATGATAATGCATGGTCAAAACAATCAACAAAACCAAATACCATTCAAGTATATCAACTTCTCCCACAATCTCTTTTATTACTTCAGATTTAGAATCTCCAATTCATAGAACTGTAAGTGATATTTCTTCCAGTTTTCTTAGTTCTCCAAAGTTTCAAAAAATAAAACAATGAATAGAAGAGATTAGAAATCAAGGATAAACTTCTCAAGGATCTCACAATTCTATAGATTCTATTATTTAAGAATTAGGTGTTCTTAGAAGAGCACAAAGACATAGGTTAGGTATTGAACCTATTCATTTTCAAGTTCCTCTCCGGATCAGAAAAACAATCATTAAAATTGTTGGAAACAATCCTCCCTCAACTCCTCCTCTACATACATATCCTATTCCATCTCCCCCCCCCATCACCTCCTCATAAATCAAATACTATGGATGGAGTACCGAAAACGCCTTGGAGAACACTGGGAGTAGTCAATGTTCTTGGAAATCAACATGATCTTCCTAAGAATCCAGATAAATGGTTACCAAAATTTAATCCAGAATCAAGAGAAACTCATGATGATCATATAATTTTTTTTATGTTAGTTGTTAATATGAGAAATGTTGAGCATGAAGATGTTGTATGTAGATTGTTCCCATATACTTTTGAAGGAGAAGATTCTACTTGGTGGTTTTCTCCACAAGCTAATTCCGTTACTAATTGGGATACTTTCGAGGATTTATTCATTAAGAAATTTGGAGATGATAAATCTTCATCTATTTTGTTAGTGGAATTATCCAAAATTAGAATGGGTTGTAAAGAAAAAATAAAATATTCCTTAAAGTTCTCAATAAAATGTTTAAAACATATAAACCTAGTTTAGATATTTAGATTGAATTTTTTATTCCTCTGTTTACCAGTTTCTATTTCTATTTTTATTAAATGTGCTAGAAAAAATACTTTGACTGAGGCAATGTAGGAAGTTTTAGATGTAGAAAAAAAAATGTCTAGTATTGCAAGTAAATCTCCAAGTAAAGATTCAAAATCTTATATAGCAACCAAGAAAGAAATTATCAAAGATGAAAGGAAAGATGAAGATTTTTTTGATATGGAAAATTTACAGAAATTCATGAAAACATTATCAAATGAGATAGTTGATGTTAAAGGAAAACCAACTGAAGTTTTGAATAAACCTTTCAAGCCATTTTTCAAAAGGAATCCACAAATTTCACCTGGTGGCCAAACTTTGGAAGGAGTTAATGATGATGAGGAAGAAGGAGAGGATAATGAATAATTTAAAGATACTAATCTATTTTGGGATATTAATGGAATTTTTTATGAAGATGAAACAAAAGACTCTCTCCCTGCTCAGACCAAAAGTAAAAGTACATCTTCAAATTATGGAACTAATACACTAACAAATACACAACCTATAGAAAACAAGTCGATATCAAAAAGTCTTGTTATTCCTTAAACTAATGATTATGATATTATAGAAGATATGAAAAAGACCAGAGAAAACATTTCCCTTTAGGAATTAAGTAAACTAAAATCTCAAAAGAATAGTTTATTAAGGGCTTTAGGAGTTTCTGAGAAGATAAGTTCATCATCTACTACAATAGAAAATAAAGAAAAACTTTCAACATTTCAAAATTTATCTTCTGAAGTAGATATTGGTTCAATTCTTATAGGTGATAGATCAAGGTCACATACTCCTCCGTTTCTTCTCACTTTCAAATTTTGTAATAAAAATGTGCATAATTGTTTGGTTGATTCATGAGCATCTTCGAATATAATGCCTTATTCTTTTTGTCTTCAGATTAATGCAAAAAAACAAAAATCAGTTATTCAAATTGTTCAAGTAGATAGAACAAGGGTAAAAGTATTTGGAGAATTGAAGGATGTATTAATCAGATTATCATCTAATTCTAACATTTTTCAAATAATAGATATTATCATTGTTGATATTCTAGATGCTTATGGATTATTTTTAAGTCGAGATTGGTCTGAAAAACTTCATGGATATTTCTCAACCGATTGGTCTCATCTTTGGCTTCCATATAATTGGAAACCTAAATAGATCTGTGTCAATAGAGAGAAACATATGAAACATAATGTGACAGATTTAGATGGAGAAAATGAATCTATGTCTTTTGCGAATAACATTGTTGGTAATTACTATATTGATTCTTATTTTGGAAATTTTAATGTGCAAGTTTCACCTTTCCAACCTACAGATCAAAGTTAAGAGATTGAAAATTTCTCTCAAACAAGTTTTTCACGTTGTATTAATTTTGTAGATGATTTTGTAGATAATTCTGTAAATTATCCATTTTGGAAACTTGATTTTGATGGATTTAAATATAATGGTGGTGCTAGTGTAGGTTGCATTTTAATCAGTCCTGATGGTGTAAAATTATTTTAACATGCAGATTGGAATTCCAATGCACTACTAATACCGCAGAGTATGAGGCATTAATCCAGGTTCTAAAGAAGGAAATCAACATGAATGTGTAGGACATCTTGGTCTTCAGTGATTCAAAATTCGTTGTTAAATAGGAAAAAAATCAAGTTCATTGTATTTCTAGTCACTTGAATGTTAAGCCCTAATATTGTCTCATTACCCCTTAATTGGGGCATATTACATTCGTAAAATTATTTTATTTATGTTGGCTTTATTCCATTAGTTGTAATTATACCTCCTAGTCTCCTATATATACCAAGGATACATTTTCATTTGGAATCATCTTGTACTTGAACATTTATGTGGGGTAAAAGGAGGTTGACCCCTCGAAGAGGCTTATTATCTGAAATTATCTATTTTTCAAGGCTTTGAGTACTTATGCTGAGGTTTTTCTATGCTATATTGATATTTGGTTCTTAACATATGGTATCAGAGCTCAAGGTCTTGGGGTTTCGCTGCTACATCTGAGACACCGTGGCATTTTCACTATAAAGTTTTTTCTACAATGATTCATAAGGAATGGCTTGGAGGATATTTAGTAGATAGATCAAGGTACGTTGGGTTAAAATTTCAGCTCCTGAGGCCTTATACTTTCGCAGATACATCCTTTGTAAGATAGGGTTCTGGAATCATCCTGAATTGAGTCATTGTGGAATTTACGCTATAAAAAAATTTCTGTAATGTTTCATACCCTGACCTCTGGAATATATTCTCAAAAATTAGTAAGGTATCTGTGGTAGAAATATCAGCTTCTGGTTCATCTTAAATTTGTAGATACACCCTGTGGAAGATAGGGTATCTGACTAGTCCTATTGACTAGTCTCAAGCAAGTATTCCGGGTAAAACAATCATAAATTCTTCCTAGAGTATCCAAATTGAGTGAGACTAGTTGCATTGGATAGTGGAAATCCCGTAGTAGTTCTGGTACAAGTTTCAGAATTTTATATCAATTATTTTGTGCGGGGAACGCTATACATGTGAGATCTCCTGGAAAGGAAAAAAATCAGCAAGTTGTGGGGAAGTTACCGTAAATGCCACTTGGCACATCCAATTTTTATCAAACCTGTGGAATTGAAGAGAAGAAATATTAGAGACCTACAAAAAATAAAATTTCATACTCAGAAGGGAAGAAATGTTGGAGATACAATAAAAGGAAGATTGTCTAGCAAAACCACCTCAAAATCAAGGTTTAAAGTGATACTTGGCCAACATGCCACCAAAAGAGGGAACTTATACATCAAATAAGCCTCCAGACAATCCTACTTGTACTCTTGATGAAGGTGAAGAAATGCGTAGGGACATAAATGATTTACAAAAGAAGACAGTAACAAAAGATGAACTACAAGAGATGATGGATTCAACAGAAGCTAAGTTTGAAGCAATAAATACTAAGATGGACACTTTAAAAGGGGAGATCATGGAAGGATTGAAAAATTTCCTAATAGAAAGGACACTTGAAAGTGAAAATGTATCCCATGAAATTCATGATGAGGACACAAGGAAGGTGAATCAAGAATGGAGAAAATCCAACTTTGGGTTGAAGACCAACCACGTTCCTAAGATCGATATGAGGTGATGTCAAGGACTCAATCACATGGATACTTCAAATGGAGCAATTTTTTGATCTACATAAAGTGCCACATACACAAAAGGTACGAATTGATTCTTTATATTTAGAACCCAATCAATTTTTATGGTATCGATGGCTTTGTTCTC
>ML785246.1:22823-68757 GCA_009831015.1 Picea engelmannii
CGACTGTGCAGTAAATGTGCGTTTAAATCAACGAAGACTTTTAAGTGAAAATCGGAGTGGTTTTTTCCGCAATTTAGCCCACATGCTCAGCTAAAATTGACGAGCAAATGGCTATTCCATTCCCATTCTAGTCTACTTTTTAGTTTTTTTTTTTTTTTTCAATTTGATTTTACAGATGAGAAAAGGTTGAATTTGCAAATTGTAAATGGTTATTCCATTTTCATTCTAATATATTTTTTAATTTTTTTAATTTGATTTTATCATAAATCAATGGTTAAATCTGCAGATTTAAATGACTGAATTTGTATAATAAAAATACTTAAAAATAATTCAATATACTAAATCCATTTATATATTAAAAATACAATTTAAACAATAAAAATAACAATTTTATTCAAATTTACAAATTAAAAAAACAAAAAATAAAACATTTAACAAACCCCACATGAATAATTTAAAGATTACGGGCTCTAAAGATAGCGTGGCGTTCCTATCACAAAGTGCTTTGACTACTCATTTGTCCTTTCACTACGCACACCCAACTCCATCATTTGTTTATTACTAAATCGCTGGACGCATCTCTTAATCGCCCGCCCGCTCTTAAACTATTTGTTAATTCACTTAACACGCCTGACAACTTTCAGAGAATTCACATGAAAACATTTTCGTAACTCACCTCCAACAACATTGATAATGGTTTATGACATTAATCTGTGTATTGAATTTTAAGGAGGTAATAGTTTTGATGATTTAGGAGATTATGAAGGTTTGTATTGTGGTAAATATGTTTAAATTGAGATCTAATTTGAGTATAGGTTCAACAATTTAAAAGGAAGTGTTTTTCATTTTTAATCTTCTTGGTGTCAAAAAGATGATAAATTCTTTCATTTCATAATGTTTTGGGAATTGTCCAACATCTTCTTATCTATTTTTTAACCCCTTTTCTGATATGAACTATTTGATCCCCAAAACTTATGTAGTCCTTGTTTGATGAGGGACTATAGTTTTCATGCAAAATTTTCACAATTTGATTTCATATTAATTTGGATGATGTGTATTTTCAATATTTCTTCAATGTTTTATATATGTGTGAGGAGATGAATTTGATTTCCTAAAAAAATAATTTTTTTATTATTAATTTCATAAATATATTATTTGATTTTTTTTTTTATGGATATGTAAAATGATAAGGTCAGTAAATATTTTAATGGAAGGTGTTATTTTTTTTAATTATTTATCAAAGTGTCAAAATTTATATAAAAAATAAAAAACAAATAAAATTTGACATTAATGAAAATCAATTGTACTTAATTCTCTCATAGAGGATATTAACTCAAACCAAAGCAATTGCACCTAGATTAATTGAGCCTAAGTTTCTTCATCTCATTAGTGCATCATTGACTGCTTTGGCCACCTTATTTACTATCATTCTCTACCACCATGTTGGGCGCTTTTCTACCTTATCCTTTCTATATTGTTTGTTTGGATTATGCTCAACCATAGCAAAGGTAGCTGCAACAAAGGTCTAATCACAACATTATAAGCAAAAACATAACAAAATCTATATGCAGAGCTAGTGGCAAATTATCCCACAACATTAAAGCAAGCATCATATATAGAAGCAAGGGTCGCATCATATATAGAAGCAAAGGCAACAACAACATACACAAAGGTAGCTAAAGAACCAACAATAGGTTATAATTTTGATCGCACAGTTGACCTAGTAAATTTTATTGAGTAAGCACCGATTCCATACCCAACAACAAAGAAATAGATTATCTTGTTGATGTAGTGTATTTATAAGCATCAAAATTAGTACCTTAACCAGATAGAAAACCATAATAGGTATGAGAACCAGAAGCATGTATAACATAAGTCAACATTAACCTCTTCACCTTGAACCATTTTGTCATACTCTTATTTCTCCTCTTTAGGCGAAAAACATGAGATTAATGTACTATGTCCACATCTCCTCTCGAGAATTATATCCATGCATGACCAATCTTGTGTCTTGCAATCAATGAGAGAAAAAACTACATTTTTTTAGCTATGAAGCAATGTGTTGGCATGTCTGGTAATGAATTCAGTTCTGTGCTCCAATTCAAATTCCTTCATGGCCTTCACGAAATTTCCTTGTGGGGTGTTGATCTTTATAGGAAGAATGCAAACGAGGTAGCCTTCGATCTCTCGAGTTGTAGGTATGAGGGCTATTATATCTGTTGATGGTGCTTAACAGACCCCTATAATAAGTTTTCCATTCATTCTAAGTACTAAAGATGATATTAATTATGTTCTCTCTAATTTTATACTCTTCTTTGGGCATGGATGCTTCCTCTCCACATCCAATTCATACTACAACACAAATTACCTATAGAATCATTAGATCATGCTCTACTTATATGAATCTCTCCTAGAATACTATTGTATCCACAAGGAGACTTATTAGCTTTACGGTTTCAAGATATGTGTTGACTACATTCACTAGAGACCATCCCATAATGATGATGATAAGCTCTATTAATTTAAACGCTCTAAACTTTAGAGAAGCGTATGGAAAACTAGCCAATTTTAAATCTCAAAGGAGATATTTATAACCCAAATGGTAGACCCTGATAATATATCTTTGTTTCTCCTTGGAACCTTGCAATCTCTAGCGATGGAGTAGACCATAAACTGATAAAAATAGAGAGCTCAACATCCCCAATTTCATAAATGAGAATAATCAAAAGGCATTTTTACAACCACAAGGCCTTAAATTATAAGTTGTTTGTAGCATCCCAAGCCACCTGCTAGGCTATGCGACTTAAAAATTTGAATTCTGATACTAATTTAAATCATAAAAATATTATGCAAATGCACAGATTCATACAAAATAATAACAGAAATACGCATGCGACATACACGAGAAGAAAACAAATGCATAAATATTAACGCAACATATGAATTAACACACAATTGACACTTATCTTTGATTTAAAAGAACACCAACTATGTGCAGACCTTCCATGTTCCTCCCAACCTTAGACCACATTACTCATAACTCTCAGCAGTGGGTCACCCCCGAGCTAGGACTAAACTCCACTTGGGTAAAGGATTCCTAGCCCGACTAAGGTATCTCAAATAGTAGAAAAACTCAGTCACAGGTGCCAACTCAAGCTAATAGCCTATAGTCCCTCATTCCCCACATACATGCCCCACCCTAGGAAGTGTGCCCCTTCTCTGCTCAACATTCCCTCCACTGCCCCACTTCCTTTTCGGGGCTTCAGCAACAGGCCAGACAAGAATTCTCTGAGCCGTGTAGCTGCAATTTGGCACCTTCGGGAATCAATTCCCAACAATTCTCTCACCTAGAGAGAATGCTCACGGGCCTGACAACCCGCCTCTTCAATATCCTATGGGCTTGACAACCTGATTCTTTAGTCCAAATCCCATCTAACTAGTGTACATATACGGTGACAGTAACAGGAGGTTACGGAGGACAGCTAAATGAGTGAAGGAATGATGATGGAATGATAGGAAAATGAACTAAGTCCAAACTATATTTATGCATGTTCCCAACTTGACACTTGTCATGTTGAGAACTACCTTGGGCCCACTTGTCCCCATCCTTAGAACTTAGGATAAAATAATTATCCATACTTTATACTTTAAGGAATATTAATATAATATTCCTTTGGGCTTAATCCCCCTAGCTTAGCCCCTTATCCTTAACTTTTATCCCCCCTTTCCCTATCTAGTGGAGTTTATCCCCCCATACTCTTTTACATGGTTGGGCTGCCACAATGATCTGTTTTCATTAATATTTGCATGTAATTACATTTACATTTACAATACAGGTGTACTGTCATTTTTGCATCCAGGCTCACCAACCTTAATAACACAAACATATATACAAAGGCTATCTGGCCTCAATATCGTGCATTAAGCCGATGTGTGCAGAAATCCTGGGATGTGCACACTCTTCTTTTAGTGCGTCATCCTTGCGCACTTACACATGTGTGCATTATACTATGGAATGTGCACAAAAAACTGAGTCCAAGACTTGATACAAACAACTCACTAGCTTATATGCATGTGTACATTTATATTTACATTTACAATTGGGTTTGGCCTATGGATATTACATTCCCCTCTCCCTTATTTATGCATTGTACTCAGTGCAATATACACATATATATACAATCAAAACTTCAAAAGTCTTCAAAAATATGTGGGTATTATGCCCGCATAGCATCCTCATTCTCCCAAGTTGCATCCTCAGGATCGTACCAGGTCCATTGGACCTATACTATCCGCATGGCTCGATTCTGGAGCTGCTTGACTTCCGGTCCAATATGCACACCGGATGCACTTGAAAGTTTCCTTCTTGCTCCACTTGAATCACATTCCAATCAATGACATGATTAGCATTGGGTACATACTTTTTACGCAATGATACATGGAATACATTATGAATAGACATTGATGCAGGAAAGGCAAGCATGTATGCCACAGTCACAATCCTCTCTAGGATTTCAAAGGGCCCACAATAACGAGCTACCAACTTTGAACAATTTCCCAACTTCAGGGAACTTATGTTGTCCTTTACTTTCAATAACACATGGTCGCCCACTTTAAATTCCCTGTGAGTTCTTCCCTTATCAACATAGCTTTTCTTCCTGTCCTGGGTAGCCTTTAAATTCTATTTTATTTTCATCATCTTCTCTTCCATTTCCTTCAGTAGTTCTGGCCTAAGCACTGCTCTATCTACTAAGTTGTCCCAACTCATTGGTGTGTTGCACTTTCTTCCATAAAGTGCCTCAAATGGGCTCATCTTTAGAGATGCTTGATACCCATTATTATAAGCAAACTCCACCTAATGAAAATAATCCTCCCATTTAGATGGTTTATCCATCACATACATCCTTAGCATGTCTTCTATCACCTGATTCACCCTTTATGTCTTCTCATCTGACTCTAGATGATAAGTTGTGCTAAAATTCAGATTTGTTCTTAATCCCTTGAATAATCCTTTCCAAAATTTTGATGTGAATTTTGGATCTCTGTCAGACACAATTGTCTTTGGTATACCATGTAGTTGAGCAATTTCTCTCATATAAATATCAACAATGTTGGTTGCCTTGTGTGTGAGCTTTAATGGAATAAAATGGACAACTTTAGTAAGATTATCCACCACTACCATGATAGAATCATGTTGATTGTTTGTTCTGGGTATTTTGGTGATGAAATCCATTGTTACAACTTCCCATTTCCACTCATGAATTATTAATGGTTGTAGTAAAACCAACTGGGTAACTATGCTTAGCCTTGACCTTTTGACATTCCAAACACTTAGCAATAAAATCAACAACTTCTTTCTTCATTCCTAACTAATAATATTATCTCTTGACAACTTCAATAGTTTTCTGATAACTTGGGTGCCCATCATAAGGTACATTATGCATTTCTCTCAATATCATATTTTTCAATTCCTGGTAATTTGGCACATAAAGTATGCCATTGTACATGAGAATTTCATCATTTTCTAGCTTACAGTCTTCAATTTTCTGCGGTAAATTACCTTGTTGAAGTTTTTCCTTTACCTCCATGTATTTTTGATTTGATTTTGCATCCTTTAAAACTCTATCTTTCAAATATGATTGGTACATGCTAATGGTTGTAGCATGCATCTCATGCACCCTCCTGCTAAGTGCATCAACCACCTTGTTCTCTTTACCTTTGATAGGCTTTATATCAAAGTCATATTCACTAAGGAATTCTAACCACCTGCTTTGCCTGGCATTTAGATTTGGTTGTGCAAATAAATATTTCAGACCACTATGGTCTATCCTCAACTCAAATATTTTTCCCATGAGGTAGTGCCTCCACATATTCAAGGCATGCACTATGGCTATGTTGGAAGTATGGGTTGACTCAGGTTCTACCTTAGTTCTCCAACAAAACCATTTTCACCATCGACCCTTCTGGTAAACTAGGAGGCTACACCGCACATAGAGTGCACAACGTAGTCTCACCCGAGATGGCTTATGGGTGACTGCAGGAAACATATGTCTGTAGTCATGGAAGGGGTTGGGGATATTATTTGTACTTCTATTTCTACTTAAACATGCATTTTATCATATCATTCCTCAGATCTACTTTTTCATTCATTCATAATATTCATCCTGCATACATACTCTAGTGCACGCGTGGTTCACCCCCCCTAGGGCTATGTCCACAAAGATCTTCTTCTTATTCCTTATTCTTCATCAAAATAACATTGCACACATTACATCATAAGTTATGAATGATGTATGTGAGGCTGACCAACGTCGCACCAAGCTCCTCAACTTGCGACCTGATCCTCAGTTACATCTCAATATTGACTCCCTCTGAGCTCCACAACTCTCAACAATACAAAACTCAGACTAAAAAATGACTCTCCAAAATAGACTCGTCGCGCACAAGTTCTAAGTTAGTTCATGCCAAGATAAAAAGATAAAAGGATACAAAGATACCTCAATCTATCTCATACATCTTCTATGTATACTACAAAATGGGTTAAAACCCTTACATTATGACTCCAAAACCCTAACCCTAATTGGAATCTGCTTTCCCACATTCCAACTTCCTTCCGCGTGATTGGTCTTCATCCTTTCTTTGACTTCCTTCTTTCTCGGCGCATTGCTTCCTTTTCCCTTGGTCGTGCTGGTCTTCCTTCTTTACCAGTGCACATTGTTCCCTTTGGCCCACTCTACCTCGCTTACTGTGCTTAACTCCCAAAATTTCCTGCTCCAACAGGCCCCCAACACTAACCTTTGGCTCGTCCCAAGCCACTCAGGTCGTGTGTGCCTCCTTCACTAATCTCCGCAATTCCTAGAACTTCTTTTCTATTTCGTCTGCTTTTTCCTTCATCTATGTGTTCTTCTTTGTGAGGGTCTCTGTCACATACCCACTACAGCATAATAAAAAATTTTCTTTTCCTCAAGGGACAGAATCCCCAAAGTCCTACGGGGGCCTAGCGCAGGCTAGTTCTTCCCTATTCACCTCCCTGTGATCGTGGGTTAGGACCACAGGCCAAACAAATATGGCATCCTTTTTCTCTTCGCAGCTCGGCACTACCAGAGTGTCGAGTCTTTTGGCTCTGCAAACCCCGACACAGCGAAGCGCCGAACCTGAAAGGGATAGCGAGTACAAGATTCATGTTTGGGTCTTGTCCTCGTGACCACATTCTATGACCCCGTGCTTAAATCGGCAAGGACCTTACCAACCCTTCATGATTTGGGAAATTGCGATGCATGACTTCTTTCTTTCCCATTCAAATCCCCGAAATCCATGAAGTCTCCCAAGTTTCCCTCCAAAAGAGATCAATGGCCCTTGATAGTGTGGATCCAATGGTCCACAGGGTTTCAGAACTTTCCTTGAGCTCTGACCGCTCTCCACGCGTCTCCCTTGATGGACGTTCCAGATTCCTTTGGTACTTCTCTTTGACACATCTCGCAACTCACCACTTCGCGAGTTGTAGTGTCAAATCTTGGCACCTCTCCTTCACGAACCCTCGAGAAGCGATATTTATTACCCTTCTCGCGTTCTCGCTACTCAGGACTTCACAAGTCCAAGGGTTGAGCTCTCAGGCTCTTACCCCACGAATCCCCGAGACGTGAGAAGTCAATGGAACATTGACTCCCTTCTCCAGGCGACTCGTGTCCACCCGTTAATCACGCGGGCCCCACCAGGAAATTCTGCCACGTGTTCTCTCGTGCTCGGTTCTTGGCACTTCGCTACTCGGGAGGTCGTAAATGATTCCTTTCAACCTCTGAACTCACAAACCCCTGATACGCGATGTATTGAGACGCCATATCCCATGGCTGTCCTTCCTCTTTGATCAATGGCCCGGATCATATCGCAATCTTGCGACTCGGGACTTCGTGACTCCAAGAGTCGGGTCTTCCACCTTCAAACTTACGAATCCCCGATAGGTGAAATGGACAGATCTCCAACACCTGTTCTCCAACATGGACGGTCCTGATCTCTTCAGGACTTTTGGGACGTAGTTGAGTTCACTCTTTTTCCTAAGTAAAGGATTAGATCAACGGATTATAGGGCTCCGATGGGTCCCTGGGATCTACGGTCCAAGATCCTCTTGCAACTTCGCCATTTGCGAGGTCAAGAGACTTCTTCTTCTGACTTTCGATGTTCGAATCCCCGATAGGGAGGATCTCGCGACACGTGTCCTTCTGCAGACGGGCGGCTCAGATCTATTTTGCATGGTCACAATTTCTGAGGTTGAGTGCTCAGACTCTCGTCCTCCGGATCCCTGAGCTCCCGAATGCCAATATCCTGATACAATTTCCTTCTCGGAACTCTCGCTCTGCTACTCTTCGCGTGAGGTTTAAACCTCGTGTAATTCTTGACAGATCCAATGGTTGTCCTCTGTTTAGACCAAGATCTGACGGCTCAGACTTGTCTCTCCATTGTGCCATTCCTAAACTTCTCGGACATGAATCCACGATCTAGATTCTTTCATGGACCTTGGGGATCTACGATCCTGATTTCTTCACTACTCGCAAAGATAAAGGAAAAAGGGTTAAGGCATTTAACGCCCTCATTTATTCCTTCGATCTAACGATTGTGAATGACTGCAGATCTCCCGACAGGATCTCATCCATTGATCAATACTTATTCTTCAAATCCTCAAGGGATTCTGCGACTTCTGTGCCTTTGAAGAGTCTTTGCACACAAAGTGATACCTCTTCTAAGCTTCTAAAAAAGGGTGTCTCTATGGGGAGATTTATCCAGGGTATCATCCGAGATGGATAAGGGCATAGGTTTCTCGAGAAACGGCTTGAATTCTGAATTGATTCAATGTGCGTATATACATATAAATCTATTTATAGACATAAGTCATACATGCCCCTTCCATTATAAGCATGCAACCACCATTTCAGAATATAAACACTACACAGATAGTCTTCTACTCAGACCATTTATAAAACTGCACAGACTATGAGCATATATGTCAGCATATGAATTTCAAGGTGCAAGATGTAAAACACTTATTAGAAATAACACCAGAAATGAGTGCAACCGCTGAGAGGGGAGCTCGTTTCCACCCAACCGTAGGCTCAACAAATCCCAATGGGTTTACCACTAGCCACCCCCGAGCTGAGACCACGATGCTGCGAGACTGTGTCTCGTTTTGCCAGTGACCAAGAATGAGGGTTACTCTCCCCCTTCTCCGCTATCACTCACTCTGCATATCTCCATAGTTCTTCCTCTTTCCCTTGCGTCTCCCCTGATTGCCCACACCTCCTGCCTTTCTCCTTTCCGATGAGGTTGCGTGTGGCATGATCCCCCTCGCAGTGGTCAGGTGTTAGGACAGTCCACGGATGGGCGGTTTACCCCCATCCCTCAATATGCATGAGGAGCCATCCACCTACCAACCTGCGAGTAATTAATTTTGGGTCAGCGAGCCGCTCTTGGTTCTCCGGGCCAGTGAAGACCAAATACGGTATTGGTTTTTTGGTGAAAGTTAACGCCACCATTCCAGGTGCCTTCCACCACCTTTATCCAGCCATCGTGGTCTCTTTTTCAGCATATTCCCCTCTCAGCAGTCCTGCAATATATATATATATATATATATATATTCATAATATTATTCACATTCATCGACCTTTTTCACAAGGTCTATTTACATCACACATTCACATTTTGAGTTTGCCACAATACTTGGCCAATATAGTTATTTTTACAGACTAGGGGAAACAGGGTGTTACAATCTCCACGACCTGCACTGTAACATGCTCGTTCAGCACTTGTATTCTTTTGTTGGCCCTCGACCATTTTTTGAGGAAACATTGGTCGTGTTTGACCACTTTTGGGACTTCGACAGGCTGGTTGAAGATGGAGCACCCAAGAAGAGCTAAGATCGTAGGATCTCACGTATTTTGTAGACTTGTGGACCCAACAAAGGGTTTACTAGGGTTTATGTAATGGGTTAGGGATGTCAGCCCATGGGTTTACCCATGATTAGGCCTCTTTGTAAATGTATAAATAAGTAGCTAAGAGATGTAAAAGTAGTGACCGATTGGCTTAGTGCATGACTAGTTGGCTATGTGCACAGTATGTTTGGCTTAGTGCAAGAGGTTGTAAGTTGCTCCGTGCAACAGACTCTGTAAGGCTTTGTGCAAGAATATGTTTAGACTTGCAGAGCTAAGTGCAAGTGATTTGTGAATTTCTTTGTGCAAGCAGACTATGTGAAGTAAGGCTCTGTGCTACTAAGGAGTTGGCTCTGTGCCTTGACCTAATTTCGAGGAAGGTGGATCTAGTGCGCTGTAAGAAGATCACCTGTCCAGTGTGAAGCTTGTCTCTGTGTCTTTGTGCATAGGAGTAGATGACTGTAAGAAGATTGAAGACTATTAAAGTAGAAGAAGAAGTTGGTGGGCATAGCCCTACCCTACGGTGAACCACATATATCATGTGTCTTGATGTGCTTTGTGCGATGTGATTTATGTTGTTTATCTGCTTAGTGTTGTTGTTATAATGTATGATGCATGCATTTGATGTTGTTTATTAGTGCTTAATGATGAATGAATGCTAGATCTGAGCTAATGCTATGTGCTAAGTGATAGAAAGTGCTTGATCTTCACTGTTACTGCGTTGATCTGTAATAAGGGTTTAATCTGCGATGTGAATGAAATTCAATAACTATGCATATTGTTTTCTAAGTGCTCTGCTAAGTGTTGTAATCACAGATCTGTGTCCCATATTGGTTGTAGACACCTGAGTCCTACAACCCCCCTGCCTCTACCTCGGGTGAGACTTCATCTGCTTCGCAGGTGTTGCCAAAAGGGCCGGTAGTTAGGGTTTTTTTGGTGTGTTGTTGAAGTGTTGAACCCTGGGTCTGCCTCTGTGCCAACAAATGGTTCCGTTGCTGGGACCTGAAACTGTGATTGTTGGGAACTAAAGAAAAGAGAAAGCTATGTGCGTAGATTTGTTGTTTTAGTGCGCAATATTCTACCTAACTTGCAAAGCTCTGTGCTAAGAAAGAAACCTGATATGAAGAAAAGAGGTAAGATCTTAAAGCTTTGTGCTCTGGTAAAGGTAAGATACGTGGAAATTTTTTCTTCGAAAGTATGAATCTAGTTATGTTTGATAGATTTTTTCGTAATCTGAATGTTAGGGCACCGTTAGAAGAAAGAATTGATCTGAATAAATTTGATAGAAATAGAGAAAGATATGTTATTCCTATGCATAGAAAGAACTTTTAGACTAATAAGTGGATGTAAGAACCTAGAAAGAATTTTTGCAGATTGTAGGTCCAGCACTGTGAACCCATTGCGCAGTACATGAAAGGTTGGGGCTCGTTTAAAAGAAAGAGAGGATTAAAATTGTGTTATAATTGCAGAAGACCGGGACATCTTGCTAAGGAATTCCCTGGTACATGTCCTATTTGTCTTTGTTGTAAATTTATTGGTCATGAGGTTGAGGATTGCCCAAGGATGATTGCTAAAGTTGAAAAGATGAACACGAGACAAGAAAACTATAAAGACGGTCAAGAGACTAAGGATATGTCAAAGAATCATATAGAAAAAGAATCAGAGACTATGTTAATACAGTTAAAAGAAGTAATGGATGATCATAGAGACACCAGTTTACTAGAGATCCTGAAGGAAAAACAACGCATAGTCACAAGAATAGAAGACTTCAACATAGATTGTGTATTGGATGAAGAAACACACGTGAATATTATGCCAGAAAGCACTTGGGAAATTTTGGGAAAGCCTGTTATGATACCTTCATTGGGAAGGATAGGCTTGTTCAAAGAAAAGATGATAACCCTATGTGGAAGAATTACTAATGTACCTATTATTATCCATGGAACATTGACAGAACAAGAATTTGAAGTTATTAGGTTTGTTGAGAACAACGCCCCTTTTCCACTTTTGTTAGGAAAGACTTGGATTTAGAAGGATCAGATTAGAAGGAAAGCAGAGGAAGAAGCTACAGAAAATAAAAAGCAATAACTAAGGGATTTCATAGCTAGAAGAATAGATCGACTAATAGAAGAATGAGAAGATGAGTCAAAGCAGTAGAACGCAAGAGAATTAGTTTTCGAGGTTGAAAGAATGCAAGAATGTTTGAAGGAACTATCCATGCAAAAAAGAAGAATACCTACCTAGGGGTTAATAAGAGAAGAGGTATTACCTTTGAACCCTTTGAGAGCTCATCAGCAGCGCGAAGCTACTACACTAAGAGAATATAAGAGTAAGAATGGAAAGAGGAATCCAAAGACTCAGATCATAGGAAAGAAGGCAAGGAAGCTTAATAAGAAGAAAGCCAAGTTAGCAAAACTACAGGAAGTTCCGGAGAAGACTTCACAGGAGGTATATCTACATAACTTGAACCTTGCCGGAATAGTAGAACGACGCAGAATGGGACTTCGCCACGACGAAGCTATATGACTGTTGGAGGCACCTCGATCTTTAGAATGATGCTCCAGAATGGCTAGAAAACGCAGTTATGAGTGAATGGACCGTTGAGACCACGCCATAATAGACTGATTCGTATTGATTGACACATTCCTTCCTGTTGGAGGAATCCGTTACGACGCTTGCTTATTTGACCCGTTGGATGCTATGCCGAGACCAATTTTGCCACCTGTGAATACCCTAGCTAACATAGAATCCATTGTATCACAGTGTGCTTTATTGACTTCACCATCCGTTTGATTACCTCGCTTGTCCGTTCGCCTACTCGATCTATTTGGTTACAAGTGTGAATGTCGGGCAGACATAGTGCATTAGAGAAGTCTATGGAGGAGATTCTTGTGGATCTCATGGTTGAGAAAGTTATGTCTATGGGAATATAGACATTGTCGATTGGAGGATTGCAAGCATCTCCCTCGATTAGACGTCGTTCTAGCCGAACCGCGACTGAGAAGTGAAGCAAGTACCACAACGATCTGGCTAACGCGAAGCAGATCCCATCGGTCTTGCCGGATTATATATCGCCTTTGGATGGTGTGGTTAAACATGACAGTATCCCACGTGACTTTGAGTACACATTGATCATGACATACATCCCAAAGGGGATACGCATAGTTGGATCCCAGTTAGGACACATCCCAGCTCTGAATAACAATGACTTCAACCTCGAAGACCGGAAGAAATACACGATGCTTGTGCCGCATAGGTATTTGATGAAGATGACTGGGAAGAAGTCGTGCATAGTCTCCCAGCCATGGATAAAGGAGCTTGTGCAGTCCATGATCCTAAATGTAATGAATACCCTCACTTTGGCCGACATCAGGAGGTTAACGCTTGCATTAAAATCCTCCTGTCATGCTATCACAGAGGATATCTGTGGCTCGACAGGCGCGTTACTATGGATCCGCGCTGATCCACTTGATCATAGGACTGACCATGCAGGGATCGAACCCTCAACAGTTCTACCTAGGGAATACTTCAGATCACTCCCTGGCACAGTGCATAAAGGAGGATTATGGCGATGTAGAAAAGGGAAAGTGAGGCTACAAGGTAGCCTCTATCCAGGATGGCGCGATGTGCCTCGCTTGTCAACTTATAACTAGTAAGCTCGTCAGAAAGAACTATCTAACACAGGTCACTGGGTTCGTAGTAGACCTCACAGGAAAGTGCGTGGAGGGGATGAAAATGAACTGGGTGAGTTACCTCGTCAACGAGCTCGAGAAGGACTATCACGAAGTGCAGGATCAGGGGTATGAATTCCATTTTAGCTAGTTACTTGTATTAATCACATTTATCGCTTGGCATATGCCGGAAGGAGCGACATTTCCAGAAGTTGAGCCATCGGAGTCATTGGACGCAATGTTCTCCACCTTATGGTATACAAATGATATGTCGAAGAAGTGGTAGTCGAATGTTGTGTTCAATGCTTACTACCTGCAATTGAAGTGTCTTATTGAGGCATTTCCATGAATGACACTGAACACATTGCACCAGTATAGACCGTTAGCGAAGTTCCACGTAGATCAACACTTTATCTACATCATTGCGTGCAGGGATGAAAGTAAGGAGGAGATACAATCCTATTATAAGATGATCGATGAAGATATGGAGGAGATCACCAAAGAATGGCTAGTAGAGTTCCTTGTACCAGTGGAATATGTAGAACTCTCCGACCCTGACATCATCAGAAGTCCCTTGGTCACCTAAGTCGAACATGACGAACAGACTAGCGCAAAGAAAAAGAAGAAAAAGGAGGAAGTCCAAGACATAGAGACTGATAGCGCCTCGGAGGAAAGCGTGCTTGACTCACCTGTAGGAGGAGGAGGAGATGAAGTAAACAGAGAAGGAGGAGGGGATGAAGGAGAAAAGAAAGGAGAAGGCACAACTACACCACCTCAGGATCCCCTTATTGGAACAGAGGCTTCGCAAAAAAGGAAGGATTCTCTAGAGAAACCGTCGACAAGAAAACAAGACTTGCACCAATAAACCCCAGTCGAAGAATGTGCTCATAGAGGATGATGTCGGTTTAATCATCACAGTCATCGAAGATGCTTCAGAGGATATCTTGTAGAGACATGGAGCAAAGCAGGAGACGTTGTATGAAAGAATCGAGAAAGAGCTGAAGGAGATATAGCAAGCCATCCATTTGAGTCACGCAGTACCTACTGCGCCTTCTTCGTTGAAGATTGCAGAATTGGGGGATGAGCCCGCCCAATTATGAAGACTAGCAGATGCAATAGAGGCTCGACTTCAGCGAGTCTAATAAGAAAAGGAACAGGCTACAGAAGCCTTGAAGCAAGAAAAGGAGGAGGTATTAGAGCAACTACGAGTTGCGCAGTCTTGCGTATCCGTCTACGAGAAGGAGAAAGATGAAATTCAGGCGATGTTCGAGGAGGACAAAGAAAAGATACAGAAATAAAAAGACTAGTTGCTCGTAGAGTAGACTGCAGTCAAGGAAGCGATAAGCCAAGCACTTCGCTCTGTGCCAGGATCAACACAGGAGAAACATGAGGAAGTTGAGGTCCAAGTGACGAAGCTCGCTAAGGCCATTCAACAGCTTCAAGCGAGTGTAACAGAGTTAGAACTCCAAGAACTGTCGAGCACTCCGCAAGAAGTGCACGATCAGAGGGAAGAAGTCGCCAAGAGCGCAGTTGGAAGGATCAAGACTCTAGCCTTAGAATGTAAGCAGTTGAGTGATCGAAGTGCGTAGACCTATGAATGCCTCGCAGAAGATCCGAAGGTAAGGAAACTGGAAGCATAGCTACAGGAGGCGTAGCAGCAGTCATCCACCATACAGGCACAAATGAATTCACTCACTGTAGTTGAGAAAATAAAGAAATCACAGGAACAACACGTAGTCTAGAAACAGATTACTGTCATCCAGAGAAAAGTCATAAAGGTGACACAGAGACTCCAGCTGGTGCAGGACGAAGCCTGCATGATTTTTGAAGAGATTGAAGGACAAGGCTCGTAGCTAGACCAAGTGGTTGTGATAGTGGAACAATGCCTGAAAGGGCCTATTACGGGCAAGTGATTCAGAAGTTCACCAAGCAGGAGGCTCTGGCGAAGCAACAAGTCGAGGAAGCTCGAGATAAGATCGAGGCCTTTGAGGCAGCATTGCCCAAATCTGTGTGACTCGGGACGAGTCACAGGTGAGTGTTGGGGGCCTATTGGCTCTTGACCAAGTTTTGAGGAAACATTGGTCATGTTTGACCACTTTTGGGACTTCGATAGGTTGGTTGAAGAAGGAGCGCCCAGGCGAAGATGAGATTGCGGGATCTCACATATTTTACAGACTTGTAGACCCAACAAAGGGTTTACTAGGGTTTATGTAATGGGTTAGGGATGTTGGCCCATGGTTTTACCCATGATTAGGCCTCTTTGTAAA
This sequence comes from Picea engelmannii, assembly GCA_009831015.1. Taxonomy (NCBI): domain Eukaryota; kingdom Viridiplantae; phylum Streptophyta; class Pinopsida; order Pinales; family Pinaceae; genus Picea; species Picea engelmannii. Next base: position 38,679 of record ML785246.1, read on the forward strand.
TGTATAAATAATTATCTAAGCAATGTAAAAGTAGTGACTGATTATCTTAGTGCATGACTAGTTGGCTATGTGCACAGTATGTTTGGCTTAGTGCAAGAGGTTGTAAGTTTATCCATGTAACAGACTGTGTAAGTATTTGTGCAAGAATATGTTAAGACTTGCAGAGCTAAGTGCAATTTCTTTGTGAATTTATTTGTGCAAGCAGACTGTGTGAAGTAAGGCTCTGTGCTACTAAGGAGTTGGCTTTGTGCCTTGACCTGATTTCAGGGAAGCTGGATCTAGTGCGCTATGTGAAGATCACCTGTCCAGTGTGAAGCTTGGCTCTGTGGATTTGTGCACAGAAGCAGATGACTGTAAGAAGATTGAATACTAATAAATAAGAATAAGAAGTTGGTGGACGTAGCCCTGCCCTGGGGTGAACCACGTATATCCTGTGCCTTGATGTGCTTTGTGCGATGTGATTTATGTTGTTTATCTGGTTAGTCTTGTTGTTATAATGTATGATGAATGCATTTGATGTTCTTTATTAGTGCTTAATAATGAATGAATGCTAAATCTGAGCTAATGCTTTGTGCTAAGTGATAGAAATTGCTTGATCTTTATTATTACTGCGTTGATCTGTAATAAGGGTTTAATCTGCGATGTGAATGAGATTCAAGAACTAATGCATATTGTTGTCTAAGTGCTCTACTAAGTGTTGTAATAACAGATCTGTGTCCCAACTTGGTTGTAGACACCTGAGTCGTACAACCCCCCTGCCTCTACCTCGGGTGAGACTTCATCTGCTTTGTAGGTGTTGCTGAAAGGGCCGGTAGTTACGATTTTGTTGGTACGTTGTTGAGGCATTGAACCCTGGGTCTGCCCCTATGCCGACAACTTTCTATGTGATCCTTTTCCATTATGGATTTCTTCATTTCTAGCGTTGTTATCATTTGTTCTTCTTGCTCTTGTAGGGGCTCCAACTGAGCTTGTCTAGTCTGCCTTTCCTCCTAGATGTTCTTCACTTCTATCTACAGGTTCTTCATTTCCTTCACTGCCCTCATTCTCAGGGGTATGGCCATGGTTTTTTGTTGTTCCTTCAAATCCTAAACTACAACGTTCATCTTTTCTTCTCTCTGCTCCATCTTCTGGAGCCTTTCATCTTTCGCTAGGCTTGTCCAAAGTTGTCTGGTCCTCTCGTAAAGTTCTATTATTTCCTTAACTTCTAGTGCAAGAAGATATGATTTTTCTATGGCATGCTGATCTCTTTCGGATCTGACCTCTGGTAGGGTCGTTTGTGTCATTTTCTCCACTAACTCTCTTATCGCTTGCTTGTATTCCTCCATTGTTTGTGCTATCTTTTTCAATTTTTCCTTTGCACTGATTTCTCCTGTGAGTGTGTTGTCTGAAATTTTTTGGAAGACTTCTTTAAGTCTTCTCTCTAAGCTATTTGCGCGACGTTTTTATTCCTCTCGTTCCATTTGTACTTCTGTAAGAATCGTCTCCAATACCTCTTTTTCTTCCTTGATTGTCTCCACACTTGTGGCATCTGTCCTCGCCCTGGAGTGTTCTTCTTGTGCAACACTGACCTGTAACTGATATAATGATTTTGTTGGTATCCTCGCCAATACCAATTCTATATGTTCGATATCCTTAATTTGGGTTTGCGCCAAGTCCTCGTTTATTCACAACATGTCTTTAGTCAGGTTAAAATTCTTACTGGCCAATGTTGTGATCTGCATTGTTTCCTCCTTACTCTGCATTGTTTGTTGTTGTGTTGTCTCCTCATTTCGTGCCTTTTTCAAGAATATCTACTTGAATACACGTCTGACCTCTGTTAGCTCTTGCATTATTCTTTCCCTTTGTTTTTTTTTCCTCCTCATATTCTTTGGCGGTGTGGTCTTGTACTCTCTCCGTGACTAGTTCTACATCATCTTCTATTATGGTGTATTCTGGGACCTCCTTGTGCGCTTTCATTTTCTTGCGCACCCCACCCATCTATACAACCATTCTCTTTGGTGGCCTTGATTGTGTTGGCTATGTTGTTCTTGGGGTATCTGGTAAGTCCCCTCTTGCCTATCCCTCCTAAGAAGGGATGCTATCCTTCTTCTGTGTCGTGCCATTAATACTAGTTGCGCAGTCCTTTTTCTATGTGAACAGATTGGGGATAGTCTTCTTCTTTGTTGTTGTGCTTCCCGTTGTTATCTTCTTACTATGTGTTGTGCCTCTTGTATTACGAGTTTGGCTACTTGTCATTTGAGATGAGCTTTCTTCTGTTGGTTCTTTGTCCTTTTTTGGTTGCTTGTCCTTGGCTGGTTGCTTATCCTTTGGTTGTTCTACTGGGGCCTGCCATTCTTCTTTCCAGTCTTTCATCCCCCACTAGAATTGTTATGATGTGATGCAATAATGTATCTTGAGCCATGTCTTTTTCGGGTCTGACCTTTGCTTGTATCCATGTGTTATGTTTGGATTCCTTAAAGTTGGCTATCTCCTCATGTTCCTTCACCACTTTAGGTGGGATTCTCCATGTATTTCCAATCTTCTCTTGCATCTCTTGGATATACATGAAAATAAATACTTTCGTTGTCTTTCCTTTTCTTGTCATCTGTGTTGTGTCGCAAAGATTCATACCTTTCTATGCCACATCTTCCTATTCTTCCTAAAAACATGGAATGCTTTGGTTTCTCCCATGTGTTATCACTAATAGTTGTCAAGGGTTGCAGACCGCAGCCATGAGCGCAAAGAACAACACTCGAGCGACTCAGTCTAGACTCGAATCAAGAAACATGCATGTTTAATCTTTTAGTGGCTAAGATTCCATGTGAATTTCTGATCGGTGGTTGACGGTTTTTAGAGTTCGAAAATTGCTCAAAGTTTAACACCAGAGCAAAGGGTCCAAGATCCCGAAACCTCAAAGTAAGTATGAGCCATTATTATTTGAAGGGGAAAAGTGGTAGCTGATCCAAGCCTTCGGGGAAATGAGCTTCGAGAGAATTGAAGTGAGAAGTGTGCATAATCCCCAAGTCCTGAATTGTCGATATGACAAAGTCTCGAAACCCAGGATTCGTGGGAGCCATCTGATCTAGTGGGGATAGGTGGAAGTGGATTAAATGATGTCGCGGTATCAGGCTTCGGGGGTTTTGAAATGATCCACAAGCAATTTTCGTGATTCACAAAATTGCAAAATAGATCTGGGTCATTCAAACTAGTGGAGCACGCGACACCTGATCGACGATTTTGCGGTTTCATGCATTGGGAAATCTGAAGTCAGGAGTATGAAAGATCCCAATAAGCAGAGTCCCGAAACTCCTTGGGGAGTTTGGGCTCATGATCATAGCCCGAGGTTGCATGTGGATTAAGGTGTCGGGTTTTGCGAGAGCTGCGCCAAAGGATTTCCCCGATGAAGTAGTTAAAGAAAGCTAGGGAGGCGGTTGGAACATCATCTCCCTCCATGAATGCAAAGGTCAAGGCTGTCAGCCTGTGGTACCCCTGTGAGCAGATGTTCCTATGAATCCCATACTGTCTGAGCTCAAGTCTAACGGAGGAATACCGACGTAGTCTGACAGAGTGGGCGCCGACTGGAAACTTTGAATGCATAGGTCCAATCAAGCTCCTGGTAGTTGCAACAATTTTGAGTATATATACTCAATTTTGATATTTTTTTGAAGGGGGGTTGATGGTCGAGCTAAGCTCTCATATTCTAATGTTTTAATGAAGCTCTGGTTCTTTGGTTATGTAACTTGATATGAGATTTCTTGTTTAATGAAAGCCGACTTCTATTTCCATCTTATCCATGTCTGATACTGAATGTTCATGATCAAAGGATTCACATGGATTGTGGTGACAGTGTTGTAATGAATGTTTGATTGCAATGTAGTTATAGCGTTTTCAGTTTTTTGGAACCCCGAATTCAAGAGGATCTTGTTTTCAGAGTTTTTCTTCCTTAGGCTACTGGAAGACCTGATGTCCAGAGTAGACCTTTACATCTTCTCCTCAATTTCTTCTTCCTACTCACCCTTACTACAACTTACCGGTTGAAGTTGATCAAGACCTCATTTGATTGTGCATACTGCCCCAGTTTTCTAAGTTAAAATGATATTCTCTTGAGTCTGCCCTATTTGACCTCTTTAAATCCATTAACCGTGACATATAACTGATTGGGCTTACCTCTGCCGCAATCCATAGGTGACTTCTGGTGCTAACATTTCTGTCGTTGTTTTCGGGGAACGAATTGAAGACTTTTCCCTGGGATTGAATGACAATGAAGTTTCTGATTCTGAAGGTGCATCAGATATCAAAACCATTGAAGATTTCACTTGCACCTGGCAACTCCATTGTGGTGACTCCACTGTTTCCACTCAACGTTTTCAGTTGTGGTTTCCTCTAGCACACTTGAAGCTGACCCAGAGGAGATTTCTCAAGAATTTTTTTAGCAGCTGATTTCTCAGCTTGAGAAGTTCCCTGGGAGAATGAAGACGATCATATCTGGTCTTTGATGGTGAACAAAGACCATACACATTCAAAGATGCGCATATTTCACCTGAAGATTGCATGCCTAAAGACTCCACTGGCGACTCCACTAGTTTGAAATGAAAGAGACTTCGGCTCTGAGGTATGCCTTCTATGATTTTTCGAAAATAGTTGGTTTCCCAAATCCACTACCTGATAGAGATGAATGGGAAGATATCCTCCCTGAATTTCAAGCAAAAAGTTCGGAGGTACCAGCTGAGCATTTACTGGACTTTCATGAAGTTATTCATTGACTTAATATCATGCATGAAGATGTCTAGATTAAAATTTTCAGATATTCATNTCATACAACTTTCAATTCATTTTGTAAGGATTATTTTCCATCTTAGCATATTTATGAAAGCTGCTATGATGAATTTTATTTGTTTCATGAAGCCTCTGCTGGTCTTGAAAACCATGTTTGTGATGAAGCTTTTACTGTAGAAGAAAGCATTTTCTATGAAAATATGGAGGCATTGAATGATATTCAATATGTTAGCCCTAGAACAAAAACATCTGACATCATTTCAAATACATCTGTTCTTTTAGATGTTCATAAATATCGACATGCCTCTTGTGAAAATTCTGAGTTTATAGAGAAAATGTTGTCTACAGTAGATAGCTCTCCTGGATATGGGGTTGAAGCAGATGTTCTTGGCAGCCCTGCTTATGATGAAGAAGAGATGGTTTTGGAGGAGGATTCTTCTCTTTTCCTTCAAAAGGTTTCCCATGATATATTTTTACCTAGGATTAAAGAGAAAAATCATATGTATGAACAACCATAAGCAGCAGTTATTGTTGTCCATGAAATGGATATTTTTAACAGTTATATTCTCAATGGGATCACTGTTTTGGAGGTTGATCATAGATATGAAGGGCAACCCTTTTTTGATGAATATTCTAGTGATGATGAGCAACAAGCTTATCCTACATTTGATCACTATGAAGACACTAAATGGCACGACAAAAAATAGAGCTTTCCCATGGTCCCTATTTATGATGATTATGAATCTGATCCTTGGGAGAGCCATGGAGAAGAAGAGGAGGAGCCAAAGATGCAGTTTACAGCCTGCTCAAAGCCTATAAGTGAGCAGCCATTGTCTGAAATTAGTCAGCCTGCATCAACCTATCATTCACCTGAGATTTCCATACATATCCAGCCATGTGTGAGCAACTGCCAGACAGAACATGCTTTCGATCACCTATTCTATGAGCTAGTCAGGGAGTACATGGAGTTGCAGTTCCTCCACATTTTGAAGCCTCTCAGCTTCATCTCGTTTTCAGCATTCAGAGGAAAGATGAAGGATGCAACCATTATGTTGTCATGGTTGCATCATATGTTATCAATCACTGACAAAACCAAGGGCCTTCCAGTTAGACAGTTACTTGAATGACTATGTGAAAGTTCGCTTTCACCTAGCATTTTGTAAAATTTTCAGTTAGTTTAGGATTGTACATAAATAAGATCCTTCTGGAGCCCATGTGTTTGTTTTCGTTTTAGTAGAGTAGTGTACATATTTTCCTATTTTCTTCTGTGAATATTTTGAGCATGAATCCATAACCCAACAGCTAAGGCACTGGAACTACGTGTTCTTGACAGCTTGCAGGGAGCATGCCATCCCCTATGGAGCCAAATGTTATCACTAATAGTTGTCAAGGGATGCAGGCCGTAGCCATGAGTACAAAGAAAAACACTCGAGCGACTCAGTCTAGACTCGAATCAAGCAACATGCAGGTTTAATACTTCAGTAGTTGAGATTCCATGTGAATTTCTGATCGATGGTTCATGGGTTTCAGAGTTCGAAATTTGCTCAGAGTTTAACACCAGAGCAAAGGGTCCAAGGTCCCAAAACCCTAAAGTAAGTATGAGTTGTTGATATTTGAAGGGGACAGGTGGTATTTGATCCAAGCCTTCAGGGAAATGAGCTTCGAGAGAATTGAAGTGAGAAGTGCGCATAATCCCTGAGTCTTGAATTGTCGAAGTCCCGAAACTTGGGATTCGTGGGAGCCGTTCGATCCAGTGGGGACAGGTGGCAGTGTATTAAATGATGTCATGGGATCAGGCTTTGGGGGTTTTGAAATGAGCCACAAGAAATTGTCGCGATTCACGAAATTGCGAAATAGATTTGGGTCGTTCAAACTAGTGGAGCACGTGGTGCCTGATTGGCAATTGCATGGTTTTGCGCATTGAAAAATCTGAAGTCAGGAGTGTGAAAACTCCCAATAAGCGAAGTCCCAAAACACCTTGGGAATTTTGGGCCCATGATCATAGCCCGAGGTCGCATGTGGGTTAAGGTGTCGGGTTTTGTGAGAGCTGTGCCAAAGGATTTCCCCAATGAACGAGTTAAATAAAGCCAGGGAGGCGGTTGGAACATCATCTCCCTCCATGAATGCAAAGTTCAAAGTTGTCAGCCCATGGTACCCCTGTGAGCAGATGTTCCTGCGAAGCTCATACTGTTTGAGCTCGCGTCTGACGGAGGAATACCTACGCAGTCTTACAGAGTGGGCACCGATTGGAAACTTTGTATGTAGGTTTCCGATCATGCTCCTAGTAGTTGTAGCAGTTTTGAGTATATATACTTAGTTTTGATATTTTGTTAAAGGGAGGTTGATGGTCGAGCTAAGCTCCCGTATTGTAATGTTTTAATGAAGCTCTAGTTCTTTGGTCATGTAAATTGATATGCAATTTCTTGTTTAATGAAAGCCAACTTCTCCATCTTATCTGCGTCTGATACTGAATGTTCATGATCAAAGGATTCGCATGGATTGTGGTGGCTGTGTTGTAATGGATGTTTGATTGAAGTGTAGTTATAGTGTTTTCAGTTTCTTGGAACCCCGAATTCAAGAGGATCTTGTTTTCAAAGTTTTCCTTCCTTAGGCTGCTGGAAGACCTGATGTCTAGAGCAGACCTTTACATCTTCTCCTCAATTTCTTTCGCCTACTCACCCTTACTACAACTTACTGGCTGAAGTTGATCAAGACCTCATTTGCTTGTGCATATTGCCCTAGTTTTTTGAGTTAAAATGATATTCTCTTGAGTCTGCCCCATTTAACCTCTTTAAATCCATTAACCATGACATATAACTAATGGGTACTAGGATTACCTCTGCCGCAATCCATAGGTGACTTTTAGTGATAACACCATGCATCTGGGGCTATCAAAATTAATAGCCAGGAGTAGTGGAACTCCGTTCCATCATCCTGTGCATCCCTGCAGTCTTCTAAGAAAACGTTGAGTAGATACGGTTCCCAAATCAAAATTGTACCGTTTATGCACTGCACAACGTCTACGACCACCCATGCAGGTGCCTCCTATTTATGACATTTCCTCAGTAGCTTGCATGCCATCAACTTTTTCATAAACCTGGCAGTTGGGTAATTAATGTTCTTGATAATCATCCCTCTGTTGCCTCTGTCTATGCCAAATGTTGCCTTTACCTCTTCTACAATATATTTTTCCTTTATTTTTTCGTCGAGGTATTTCTCTGGATTTACCCCATCTGTCGGTAATCCTATCAATTTGGCAATTAATTTGACATCTATCGGGACAGGTCTGTCCATCCATAGAAATCCTACATGTATGCACGACAAAAGTTGCTTGACGCATGCATTGACATCTCTCCCTCTGCTGAAATGAGGAATGCCCAATAAATTCATGATGTCAAAGTTGTAAAGTCCGATTATCCATTGTTTGGGATCCATAATTGGGATTCCTTTCAAGGTTGACCCTCTGTTCTCCATATAAAATTCATGTGCAAGCTTTGTGAACTTGGTGACTCCTGTTACATCATGATCTGCATATCGTAATTTGAAATACATCCCAACATATATTCCACAATGATGATTGAGTCTGGTATGTGAGGCACAAACAACTCAATTTGTATTTGTGTGCACGTTGATGCCTTCTTCTTCGATGACCCTGTTGTCATTTCACCTAGTATTTCTTCTTCCTCATCTGTAGCACGATCCTTCTCAACCTCTAGTTTTTCCTCTGTCGTAGGTGTATCAAAATTTGTTTTGTTACTTTCATTGTCACCATGTTCGTCCTCTGCATGCGTCCTTCCTAGGGTTTTTGTGCTAGGGTTCGATTCCATCCTAGGGTTTCGGCTCGACGCTTCTTGGATGACTTCTGCCACTTTTTATTGTGGGTTTTCTTATTCAATCCTTTTCGGGCTGGTAGATTCAATATATGTAGAGGGGATATCATCCATGTTGACCACTCCGGTCATCTTCCACTGGTTTATTGGTGCTATGGGTCTTCCATGTGAATTGGTTGGGTTGTCCGAAATTTGGCCGCGCCATCTTCTTGTTTGCAGAAAAAAACTATTGTAGATATCGGCTAGGTTCTTCACAATCACACACTTGCACACACTTTGTTTTCTCTATCGCTCAATTTCTCAAAAATCACAAGTTTTTTTCATTTTCTCGATGTTTCCCCTTTTTTAGGCTCGCTCATTAATGTTCTGATGCATCCTTTCTTTTCCACTCGCCAGTTTTCCACTTTTCTGGTCATTCTTCGTCCTGTTGCGTGGTGTTTAATTTTCTTGCTCATAGTCTTATGAAATATGCCACACCAATTTTTTGTCTGTTGTGCGCTATTATTCTCAATTATTTGTCTATCATGTATTCTTCTAAATACTTATTTTTGGCTTTTCTTCATTTTTCTAGTTTTTCCTTCCTTTTTCTTCTTTTAATTCCTGCTATTTACAATATGTACAAGTCTACTTGTTGCGTTGCAACTACTGAGGATAATTGGGTTGACTGTCCCTACCATTCACCAATCCTTAAACTTCCTTGCCTGTTAAGTCTTGCAGCTATACAACACCTTCATCTATGACAAACTTTATCTGATATGGGCCTAGCCAATGCATTCTAAGCTTCTCTGGGTGCTACAAATACTTACAGTCATAGAGGAGAACCATATATCCTTCCTTAAAATTCTTCTTATTAATATGTCTTTCATGCCATGCTTTATCCTTTTCTTTATGTACCTCCTGATGGAAACCTGCTATGATTATGTCCTCTTCTAATTCCATCAGTTGAACCAATCTTTCCTGTGTTGCACCCCTTTCTGTCATATCTGTAATTGTTGCAATGCTCAAACATGGTATCAAATAGTCTATGGGAACTACTGCTTCATGTGCATACATCGATCTAAAGGGTGTCTACCATGTTAGCTTCTTGCATGTAGTTCTATAAGCCCAAAGTACTGCTGGTACCTTCAAATCTCAATCATCTCTATTAACATTACAAATCTTTTTCAAGGCATTCTCCAAAATCTTATTAAAGGCTTCCTTTGTTCCATTTTCTTGAGGATGATAAGGAACACTCTTATGATGATATATCTCAAATTATTCAAGCATTGCTTCAATTGTAGTGTTGATAAAGTGAATCCCTTGATCACTCATCAATATTCTTGGGCATCCAAACCTTGTCACTACATGTTCAAATAAAAAGTGTGATGTTGTCTTTGCGCTGTAATCCTTCACTGGTGCTGCCTCAACCCATCTGGTCAAGTATTTTGTCATTTTAATAATATATCTTGCTCATGATCTTCTAGCTGGTGGGTTAATTGGTCCAACAAAATAAACTACCCATTTGTCAAACAATTGCAAAGTAACCTGAGGTTTCAATGGAATCTCATCCCTCCTAGATGGTACCAACTCTCTGGTAGACATCATAGTTCTGACAGTATTCCTTTGCATCCTTATGAACTGTTGGCCACCATAATCCTATGCACAATACCTTTTATGCAATAGGCTTTCCTGCATAATTCCCTCATGCTATGCCTTCATGTGCTTCTATCAATATGATAGGTTGCTCATGCGCCACCACACATCTTCATAGAATGTTATTTGCACCAAGTTTGTATAAATGACCTGCAATCATTTGATAATATGCAGCTCTGACTACCAAATTCTTCTTCTAGGTGGTGCTAAATTCCTTTGGTGCAACTCCTGTACTCATAAACTCAATAATGTTAGCAAAATACTCATTAGCAACCTGTACTGAAAATAGTTGAGCATCAGGAAAATTATCTTCCAGACTGCTTGGTTCTTCTCCATTAGTTATCCTGGATAAATGGTCTGGTCCTACATTCAATCTTCTAGGCTTCACCACAAATTCAAATTCAAATTCGTGAAACAAAATTATCCATATGCATATTCTTCCCTCCAACACTGGCTTATTGACTAAATATCTCAGAGCAGAATGATCTGTAAACATCTTGAAATGTTTCTCTAACAAGTAATGTATGAATTTCTACAAAGCATACACCATAGCTAATCCTTCTCTTTCTGTAGTGTTATAGTTCTTTTCTGAATCAGATAACTTTTTGCTTCAAATGCAATGGGGTGATCTATATCCCCTTCTCCTGGTTGGGTTAATACTGCTCCTAATGCTATTGTAAATGCATCCACATGCACATGAAATTCTTTTTCCCAATCTGGAAACATTAAAATCAGTGCAATAACCATCTTCTCCTTCAAAATATCCAAACTGTGTTGGCATTCATCATTCCACTGATACTTAGTTTTCTTCTTCAACAACTTCTCCATTGGCACAATAATCTGTGCATATCTCTTTATGAACTTCCTGTAATACCATGTATGACCAAGTGTACTCTTCAACTGGCGCACTAACTTTGGTGGTGGTAAGTTAACTATGACAAAAATTTTAGCAAGATCAACCAACAAACTCTGTTTACACACCACATGTCCTAACAAAATCCCAAAAGGTGCGCTAAAAATACATTTCTTGATATTCAATGATATCTAACATTGTCTACATCTGTCCAACATCAGCCTTAATACTTCAACATGATCCTTTAATAAACTAAATATTGTCCAATCATCCAAGTAAACTTCCAAAAACTTATGAATGAAGTCCTTAAAAGCTACTACTACTACCCTTGAAAAAATTGCAAGTGCATTCTTCAATCCAAATGGAATAATTTGATATTGAAATGATCCCCATTCTATAACAAATGTTGTTTTATGTCTATCTTTTGGTGCTATCCTGATCTGATGATAACCTGAAAATCCATCTGTGAATGAGTAGGCTTCTTACCCTCCTACATTTTCCAATACTTCATCCGTGAAAGGAGTAGAGAAAGGATCATGTAAGCAAGCATCATTTAGTTTCCTCAAGTCCACATAGATCCTGATTCCCCCTTGCTTTTTTTCCTGCACCACCATAGGACTGATCCACTCTGATTCTTCCATAGGTTCTATGACACCAACTTCCAACATTTTGTCAATTTCTGCTTTTACTTTCTCCTTATATATTGGGTTCATCCTATAAGGTCTCTATCTTATAGGTCTAGCATTTGGTTTCAAAGGTATCTTCATCTCTCCTAGTTCTCCTACTAAACCCTTCATCTCTGAAAATGTTGATGGGAACAAGTCACTGTATTCATGCAGTAACTCTATAATTCTTTCTATAGTCTGACTATCCCAATAATCTCCAATACTGGCCATCTTTGGGTTTTCTACAGTTCCAATGTTTACCTTCTTGATCTTTAATGGTGTAGCATAATCTTCTGAATCGAGCTTTGGACCTTCTACTTCCCTGTCACCTTCGATTTCTGGTATCTAGATATTGCATAGGTTTTCTTATGAATCTTCTTCTTTTGCGACATGATAACAGGGTAATAGTTGTCAGTACTTTATTTATACTGATAGGTTGTTACAATATCAAATTCAAATTCTTCAAATATCCTATCTCTTACCACCTTTAGTGTTGTATCTATCTCTTGCTCTCATGCTCAAAGGAAAAGCTAACCACAAAATTTTGTTGCATTTCCTCCCAACTTGCAGTTTCTCTACATTGTTCCTATTCTATGTACCAGTTCGTTGGAATGCCTTCTAGTGCGTGAATGAAATAGTGTGGCCATTCTTCTGGGGGTACTAATCTCCATTGAATCATGCACCTGTATACATGTTCTCGGGGTTGTCCAAATCCATCGTATTTATCCAGAAATATGTTCTCCTGATCTGTGTCAAATCTAATGCGCAGTAATATTTTACCTTGAAACCAGTTATTAATCTTCTCCTTGTGTGTTCCCCATGATCTTACAGGTGTATCTTTCAAAGAAATATCCAATGTTGGTAATCTTTTATTTTCCATAACCTCTACCTCAAATTTCATTAAAAATTCTTCTAAGTCATTCAAAGCATAAAAAGTGGGAGGTTCCCTTACCTATGTACCAACCCATCTCAGCGCGTGTGTCATTCTGGCGCATCTCCTGGTAGATAATTCATGTAGTCGTTGCTTCCATTTTTCCAGTCCTATGTCAGATTCTGAAGCACAAGAACTAATACTCCTCGAACTGAGCATTCCATCTGCAGTTGGATTGATATAATCCTCTTTGTGCATAGTAGTTTTGTATAATTGATTCACATCTTCTGTCAAAATATTGTCTATCAAAGGTTTCACATACCTTCCTCTTTCTAAGGGATCCAAAGGTGAAATAACTCTGTATTCTCCAGACTCAAATATCATATTCCTTGTCTTCAAATTGATAATATTTTGGTTATCAAAAGCCCAATCCAGACCCAACAGTGTTGGATATGGTGAAGTGTTATCTACTATGTTAATGACTTCAAAGTGTGCCATGGTGCGCACACAATCTAGATCCACTAGTATCCCCTTCAATATTCGAATTGGCACTACTCTATGATGATTTTCTAGCTTCAAATGAATAGGTGAGTATCCTAGTTGAGGTTCTCCCATAGCTTCTCATGTCTTCTTTGGCAGAACATTGACTTCAAATCCTAAGTCTAGTATGATATCCCCCATATTAAAATCTCCAATGTTTGCATTCAACCTGAATTTTTTGCTCGTTCTTCTCTTCCTCCTAACTTGATTCACTGTTTTGATCCCTTCTTCCCCAGGATTACATTTTTCCAACATATTTTTCAATATTTGTAAAGAGTTTTTATCATTCAACAATTTTACACAAGACCCCAAAAATTTTCCCAAGTTACTTAGTTGTTTTGAAGGTTTCTCTTTGTTGGTCTGATGAAATAAGGGATGCATGTCATACAATGGTACATCATCTATTGGCTTTGTCCCTGAAGTGGACACAGTATTTTCCTTTGAAATCTTCTAGCTAGCTTCCTTGAATATCTCACTTTCTTTGCACGCATCAAACTTTTGTTCAAGCATTATATTCTTCCCGACCCACTAGTATTGATCCTGATCCTTCTTGGATTCATATTCTCTTGTCTTAGCTCCACCTCTAGTGACTATGTTAATCTTTTTCCCATCCTCTTCTCTGTTTTCTACAATAATTCATTGCACGTTCTGGTTGTTTTGGTTCCTCTTGTCCTGTATTTTTATCAACAATGTTGGATAATCTTTTGTTTCATGGTTTGTTGCGCGCGACAATACATACATGTCGTTGGTGGTTGTGGACAATATATTGCATAATGTCCATGTTTCTAACAATTATGGCATACTATTGTTCCTCTTCCACCTCCAAATCCTCTTCCACCATGACCTCCTCCTCTGAAGCCTCCTTTGTTTCCTTGATTATCTCTGTGCGATGTATTATATTGGGGTCCCTGATTGTACTGCAGCTGCACATTATTGTACTATGGTGGCATTGTACACTGTTGTGCATTATTATACTATGGTGTTTCTCCAAACTATTGCACATTGTTGTACTATGGTTGTGGTTGAAACTGTTGCACGGGATTATACTGTGGCTGCTGTGCAGATCATCCTGTTATATGCTCAACCTGCACTCCATATGTATCTAAAATCCTTTCTTTCATCATCTCCAGAGTTCTATAGTCCTTTTCTTCATGTCCAACTGGCTTGCAAAAATTGCAAAATGTATTTTTTGGCACTTTCTGGTACTTCTGTATCATGGGATAATGATAGGGATCATGTCCATTTACTTTACAAATCTCACACCATGGTCCTCCTGAAGATAAGGGTTTTGACATACCCACTCCTATATACTGCGCAAATAATGGACACTCATTCTTGTGGTGCCCTTCTGTCTTGCACATTGTACACCAAACATCTTCTCTCTTTTCCTTACATTTATTCCAATTTAACTGAAATGTAAGGTTCTTCAGATTTTCCCTCAACTCTTCCACAATTGGGTATGTATTCTTATATTGATTCTCTTCTAACTACAATGTTGCTTGCAGAGCCTCAACACGGTTTTGGAATTTTTCTTGTCTCAAAGGATACTTCAAGTGCGGCAACAAAGAATTAACAAACAATTGTCTATGTTGCATATCAATAATAGGGAATTTCAACTTACCTTTTAACCTTTTGAATTTCTAGTCAACCTCCCAGACTGAGTCTCATGGCTTCTTCTTAATCTCTATGATCTCATTCATGAATTGGTCCTATGAACTTGGATTCTGAAATTTACTGATTAGTCGCCTCTTCATCTCTGTGATAGTTGTAGGTGATCCTGTCAGGTTATTTACTGCGAGACCCATGTACCAATCTAGTGTGCGGTCTCTGAATTTTATTGCAAAATACACAACCTTTGTATCTTCATCTATAACATTTTTGGCTTCCCAAATATTTTCACAAATGAAAAGGTGCTTCTCTAGGTCCTCCGAACCTTCACCTCAGAACTCTGGTAACCTAATAGTTGGATCTACTCCTGCCATTGTGAAACTTGTTGAACTAACACCTCCACGTGATGTAGAAACTTGATTGTTTCTTGTTGAACTTGAACTCCTACTTGAACTTCCACTAGACCCACATCCTGTGAAAATCCTTCTACCACTAGTCACTGGTTGGTTAACAAGTTTTTCTTCTGTAGTTATCGTAGTCACACATAGGGTTGTGGTTTCCACACTAATTCATATATGGAATGGAGATCCTTTTTTTGTACCGGACCCACGACCTCTAGTTTTCCTCTGATATGTGGCACGCAAGATATCCTTAATCTGCCCCATGGACTAGAGATCCTCTACCTCTTCCTCATCACTGTCCAAACCCTCTCACTCTGCTACTGCCCTCTTCTTATTATTCATCTTATACTGGTAGGGTCTTCTGTTGCACATCACACCTGCTTTCCTTATGATTTCCCTGGTCTGTTCATCATCCATCATGATGGGGTTCATTGCTTCCTTCTTTTGGCCTCTCTCCATATCCTTATCCATCTCTCAGATCTTCCTTAGTGCTTCCCCCAGTTCCCCCATCCGTGCAAAGTGGTATAGCTATCTGATTCCATGGTCATAATTCCTTTATCATATAATAAGATTTTGATCGATGTGTAAAGAGACCTAATGTACCTCCCTCTTGGTCCTTTCAAGAAATCCTGCTCTGCAACAGTATATGACTTCACTATATCTACTGCAAAATCACTAATAAACCCTATAGTAATGCTATCTACCCAGAAATCCACTTCATGTGTGAATTTGTTATTGACTCTTTCCAATTGTGCAATATTCTCAGTAGTCCATTTGACTGATCTTATATGATTAGTTGGATGGTTTTCATTCAACCTTAATAACCATTCATGTAATAATTCTGGAAAGAAACAAAAATATGCTTCATGCAAATCAGTAAACACATACCACTGAATATACTAGCACGGTGTATACCTGGAACCCTTATTATCTTTCTGCGCGAACTCCCACTGCTTTGTTTCCAACCATATCTCAATTTCTTTCTTTGTAGGATTCCATGGCCTGAACATCCCTTTTTACCAATGCATCTTCTTCATCAAACCCCTTCCTAGTTATTCTTCTAAGTTCCAACTGACAATGGAACCATTTATTGCACGTATGGGCTAACCCAGGTTCTACCTTAGTTCTCCAAAAAAACCATTTTCACCATTGTCCCTTATGGTAAACCAGAAGGCTACACTGCGCACAGAGTGCACAACAAAGTCTCACCCAAGATGGCTCATGTGTGACTGCAGGACGCAGATGTCTGCAGTCATGGAAGGGGTTGGGGATGTTCTTTGTACTTCTATTTCTACTTAAACATGCATTTTATCATGCCATTCCTCAGATCTATTTTTTCATTCATTCATAATATTCTTCCTGCATACATACTCTAGTGCGCGTGTGATTCACCCCCCTCGGGGATACGTCCACAAAGATCTTCTTCTTATTCCTTATTCTTAATCAAAATATCATTGCGCGCATTACATCATAAGTTATGAATGGTGCATGTGAGGTTGACCAACGTTGCACCAAGATCCTCATCTTGCAACCTAACCCTCAGTTACCTCTCAATATTGACTCCATCTGAGCTCCACAACTCTCAACAATACAAAAATCAGACTAAAAAAGGACTCTCCAAAATAGACTCGTTGCGCACAAGTTCTAAGTTAGCTCATGCCAAGATAAAAAGATAAAAGAATACACAGATACCTCAATCTATCTCATACATCTTTTATTTATACTACAAAATGTGTTAAAAACCTTACATTATAACTCCAAAATCCTAACCCTATGTGGACTCTTCTTTCCCACATTCCAACTGTCTTTCGCGCGGTTGGTCATCATTCTTCCTTTGACTTCCTTCTTTCTCGGCACATTGCTTCCTTTGCCCTTTGTTGTGCTAGTATTCCTTCTTTTCCAATGTGCATTGTTCCCTTTGGCCTACTTTTCCTCGCTTACTATGCTTAACTCCCAAAATTGCCTGCTCCAACAAACTACCAACTCCAACTCATGAGGAGCATAGTGCCTTTCATGCTCCTTGAACTTCCTTGATTCATAGCACACCACATACCCATTTTGACTAAGGACTCCACCAAGTCATTCTTTACATACATCAGTGCATACAATGAAGTCTTCATTTGGATCAACAATCCTTAGTATCGAAGCACTTGTTAATAAGTGCTTCAAGTGTTGGAAACTCCTTTCACAATCTGATGTCTTCTCAAACTTCACACCCTTCTTCTACAAGGAAGTGATTGGGTGTGCAATATTTGAGAATCCCTCAATAAAGCTCCTGTAGTAATTTGCAAGTGCCATGGATGATCTTACCTCAGAGACATTCCTTGGTGTTGGCTATCCTTCAATGGTCATTATATTTTCTGGGTTCACTATTATTCCTTCCTATGAAATGATATGGCCCAAATAATGAATTTGCTTCTGATAGATTGAGAACTTGCTCAATTTGGCATACAATTGATGCTCCCTCAATATCTGTAATACCATCTTCAAGTGTTTTTCATGCTCTTCTTTCAACTTAGAATATATAAGAATGTCATCCAAAAAGACAATTACAAACTTATCTAAGTATTCTCTGAAAATACCATTCATTAAATGCATGAAGACAACTGGTGCATTTGATAACCCAAATGGCACCATTGTGAACTCATAATGGCCACACCTTGTTCGAAAGGCATTCTTGTTGATGTCTTCATCTTTTATTCTTACCTGATGATAGCTTGACCTGAGATCAATATTGGAGAATATTTTTGCATCTTTCAGCTGATCAAAGAGGTCATCGATCCTTGGCAAAGAATACTTGTTCTTCACAGTTACCTTGTTAAACTTCTTGCAGTCAATGCAAAGTCTCAACGTTCCATCATTTTTATTCACAAATAATATTGGGGCACCCCAAGGTGACACACTTGGACATATATACCCGTTCTTTAGAAAATCTTCAAGTTGCATTAACAATTCCTTTAATTCTGGTGTACTCATCCTGTAAGGGGTCTTGGATATTGGGGCTTCTCCATGTATCAATTTGATGGATAAATCAATATTTATTTTAGGGGGTAATCCATGTATTTCTTTAAATATATCTTCAAACTCATTTGGGACTGCATAATATTCAATATTTGGCACCTTATCTTTAGGTGTCTCTTCCATATGTGCTGCAAATATTTGACACCCTTTTCTGTAACTTTTCTTCCGCTGCAAGTATGAAACTTCTCCGACGGTTACTGCCCTGGGAATTCCTTATATTGTCATTAAGTTCCCTTCCTCATCCAAGCAAGTAAATGTCTTATTATTGTTGATATTATGGTAGCTTCAAAAGGTATCAACCTCCATGTGTAACCTCTGACTAGATTAGAATATTTCAGAGGCTAGAAAAAACCTAAACATATATGTACAAACCCTTGAAAACAATTCGGCTTAGTAAAATAATTAATATTAAAGTATTACCCTCCAAAGGAAGAAGTAGGCCTAGAAAGTTGAGAAAGAAAACTATAAATAGAGGGTGTTTGAGTTCATTTGGACACATTCTCACACTTAGATAAGTAGTGTGCAAGTCTAGAGGAGGAGTGCAGCTGCAGCTAGTGCAATTGGGTATTGGTCTTGGTTTATGGTTTGGACTTTCTTCTTGGTGCACTACCCTTGGAGAAAGGCGTGCTCTCTCTCTCTCTCTTGGTTATCTGTTGGGGGTGGTATTGCTTCTAGAATCATTCTATCTGTCAAAGGTTACAGTTCTTGGGGGTGGTTGCGTTCCTATGGTTGGGTGACAATATTGAGATATTGTTTATGGTTAAACAAGAACATTGAATATTTTAACAGGTAATGGGCCCACACCGCCTTTAGATAGTCTAGCTGCTAGAAGGTAGATCGACAGTTCCTTGGCAAGCTCGTTGTGACACCAGTTGTAGCTGTAGCTAGGGTTTCTAATTCTGTAGTTGCAACAATCCCTAACTTAACTTTATGGGCACTTCAAGTGAGAATTTTGGCATAATTCTTGGACATTGTAGTGCACCTTAGCCTAGCGCACCTCTTGGTACCCTCAACAAGAAAAAAAATGTCAAGGTTGAATTTTTGGGTCAAATTCAAAGTCAAAGGAAGTCACGACTTACTCCATGAAGTCAAAGAACAAGCTAGAAGGAGCTTCAAACTTCAGAGCATTCAAGACAAGGATTGACCTCATCCTTGCTAAGATCAAAGTTCTAGATATCGTGAAGGGAAAGATTGTGGAACCTCAATTTGAAGAAGGAAGAGAAAATGAACCTCATAACGTTGCAGCAATGGAGAAGTTCAAGGACAATGACATCAACGCTATGGGTATCATTGTGGACTATGTAAAATATCACTTGATACCCTACATATCAAGTTTTGACTCATCCAAGATGTATGATGCCCTAACTAACCTTTTTGCAGTCAGAAATATTGGACAAGTGACGAGTTTGAAGGATGAGCTCCGTGACACAAAAATGACTAAGGATGACATTGTAGTGTAACACCCTGTTTCCCCCAATTTGTAAAAATAACTGGACTGGCCAAGAACTGTGGCAAACTCATAAATGTGAATATGTGATGTAAATGGACCTTGTGGAATAGGTCAATGAATGTGAATAACATTATGAATTTATATTGCAGGATTGCTGAGAGTGGATGTGCAAAAAAAAAGACCACAATGGTGGTGGAAGGCACCTGGAAATGTGGCGTTAACTTCCATCGATGATTAATACCGTATTTGGACTTCACTGGCCCGGAGAACCAAAAGTGGCTCACTGGCCCCGAATTAAATGTCTCGCCGGCTGGTAGGTAGATGGCTCCTCAGAAATTTATGAGGGATGGGGAGGTGAACCGCCCATCCGTAGAGCCATCAGGCCTGACTAGCGTGAGGGAAATCGTGCCACACGCAACCTTGCAAGAGGATAAGGTGTGGGGGGGAAGCGATTTGGGGGGCAGATGCGAGGGGAGAACTCTGGCGATATGCAGAGTGAGTGATAGCAGAGAGGAAGGAGAGTAACCTTTGCTCCTGGTCACTCGCAAACAGAGACGCAGTCTCACAGCATTGTGGTCTCAGCTCGGGGGTGGCTAGTGGTAAATCCGTTGGGAGTCGCTGAGCCTACGGTTGGGTGAAAACGAGCACCCCTCTCAGCAATTGCATAACCTCTGGTGTTACTTTATGATAAGTGTTTTGTCTTTGGCATCTTGAAATATATGTATTCTGATAGTTATGCTCATAAGCTGTGAAATTGCGAATGATTTCATTATAAGAATGTCTGTATGGTGTTTTGATCAATACTGGTAGATGCATGTTTAAAATGGAAAGACTGCATATGGCTTATGTCTTCATAAATCGCTATTTATATGCTTACTCACCTAATTCAGATTGCATGTCTGATTCATGGGAGAAAGGTACCCTTATATGCCTCAGATAGTACTCTGGGTAAAAACCTCCCCATAGAGATACCCTCCTTGAAAAGACCATCAAGAACCGAGAAAGAGAATGTGAAGGCGCAAGGCCTTAGTAACCCTGCATGAGGAGGAACGATCCTCTTGAAAAACCTGAGATGGCAGCATAAGGATGAAGTATCAAATCGACAGACGATATCTCGTCGGGAGATCTGTGGTCACTCATGACCGTTAGATCGGAAGAAGAAGATGGAGTGTTACGTACCTTAACCCTGATAGGTATTGATCGATGGACGAGATTCCATTGGGAAACCTGTGGTCACGCATGACCATTAGATTGGTAGGAGTAAGTAGGGTGTTAAATGCCTTACCCCTTTGTTTTTCTGTGTCTTCGTGGGTAGCGAAGAAATCTGGACCGTTGATTTCTCCAAGGTCCATGGGAGTATCTGGACCGTTGATTTTTTCCACATCCAAGAAGTCGTGGAAGAATGCATAGGTAGGAACCAATCTGAGCCGTCAGATCTCGGCTGGAAAACCCGACAGTCGTTAGATCTGTCAGGAGTTACCCGAGGGTTAAACCCTCAGTGGATAGGGGCGAAAGCCCTGGGATAGATCTGGACTGTCCGAATAACGGAGGCCACGTGTCATGAGATTGCCCATTTTGGGAAATCGGGAATCGCGAACTCAGGAGTCCTAGTGACAAGAGTTCAGGACTTTCCATGGTGGAAACCCCGGGATAGATCTGGACCACCCGATCTCGGGACGCCACGTGCCATAAGATTACCCATTTCGGGAAATTGGGAATCGCGAACTCGGGAGTCCTAGTGACGAGAGTTCGGGACTTTCCATGGTGGAAACCTCGGGATAGATCTGGACCGCCCGATCTCGGGAGGCCATGTGTCATAAGATTACCCATTTCGGGAAATCGGGGATCGGGGATTCGGGAGTCCTGTTGACAAGAGGTCGGGCTCTTGCCTTGATAAATCCCGACGGAAATAGAACTGTGATCATATGAGAAGAGGTCATATCGACCAAGCTGTAGCCCAGGGGGCTAATTGCCAAACGAGGCATGTTCGACACTTCGGCATTTCGGTACTCGAGACACCGAAGGACATGCTTCCTTGTGCCAACAAATCCCGAAATTAAGACTTGCAAACCCTCGCCTGTTAGTATGAGGGTTAAGTATCGATCAACGGATGAGATTCTTTCAGAGGATCTGGAGTCTATGACACCTGTAGATGTGGGGGGGGGGGAAGGAATGCAAAGGATAGTCCCTCGACCCCTCTCAACCTTTACACGCAATGAACGAACAGGATCCCTTTGGAGGATCTAGGGTTTGGGTTGACCGTGAGATGTGAGGAAGAGATGTCGGCTTTAAGCTGGGGCGTGAATGCACATTAAGGTAAGTAACGAGCAGATCTAGACGACCAGAGTCCACCCGCCTAGATCTACGGCCGAGGTTTCATTCCGGAGCCCCCTTGCTATTCTGCCTTTAGCGATAGGGGGGGGGGTCTGGAATCGGACGTGCAACTCTCGAATGGTTGAGATTAATTCACCTTGATCAATGGTGCTCAGGTGAATTCTGGACCCCCCTTGCAAATTCTGCCTTTAATGGGGAGGGTGGGGTCCGGAATAGTGTGGCGTGTGAAGTGGGCCCCCCCTCCTGTCCTGTTGACTACCGTGTCATATTTCCCCCCTCTGCCACATGTACTCCACTTAATCATGCTACAGGGCCTGTTCTCATTGGCTGTTCTCTAGCCCGGTTGGGATTCGTCCCTAGTGGCCGGACGCTAGCCCTGTCGGGGTTCGGCGGTTTTAGAGTTGAATGATTCAACACCCCTGTAGCGCCGAGGCACAAAATACAAAGAGGCACCGTGATTATTTGAACTATGATAATGACCCACGATCACATGGGAACACAGAGAGAGAAAGAGCTAGCTTGCGCTAAGCCTCCGTAGGTAATTCGGGGGCTCTGATTTAGCAGAAATCAACGAAAAATTTGATTGAGGTAGTGGGTATGTGACAAAGTGGTATCAGAGCATGGTTACAACACTCGGCTTGACTAGGCTCATGAACGAGTTGCGCATAAGCTCATTTCGAAGCACTCCTACGAAGAGTAACCCCCCTAACTTAACTCTGTTGTCTAGGATTAAAACTTGGAAACGAGAACCCGACTGTGTATGCATGTGAAAGAGTTATAAATTTCTGCGCAGGTTATAAAATGTATTTAACTCTTGACTAATAACCAGCATTTGTATTTTCACCCAAGCAGACGATCAGCCATGGGAATTTACAGACGCAGAGAATGGTGACTCACCAAGAGATGGGAGAAGGCTCCCACAATAGAGACGAAGAGTCCGACGAAAGAAGAGCAATAGGGACCCCTCCAGATCTAGCTGAGACTGTGAGGAGTCTCATGGTTGACTTGCAAAGCTGCAAGGTCGACAATGAAAGGATGATGAAAGAACAAGAGAAGCAAACTGAAATTAATGCAGTTTTACTGCAGAGCTTATCTGACCTACAACGACAATTGCAGCATGAACCCAAGATGCAGAAACATGGTCATATCAGTGGCCATACTGAGAGGAGCACCTCAAGAAAGGTCCACCCTAGAGGTAAAGGACCAGTGCTAGACGATTCCTCTGAGAAGGAAGCTGGCGATTCCAGCAGTAGTACTAGTTCCTATTCTCGAAGAAAACAGAAGAAGCAAAAGACTTCCAAGGGTCATAAATTTGAGGAATTCAGAAAGGCCAAACCTCCCTCCTTCAATGGTGAGATAAAGAAGGGAGAGGAAGCCGAGGCCTGGCTACTTGGACTGAAGAAATATTTCAGAGTCCATGACTTTTCAGAGAATTTGAAGGCCCGAGTGGCCACTTTCAATCTGAACGGAAAAGCTTCCATCTGGTGGGAAGATCTTAAGAATGTGAAAGGGGTCCGCGAGGAGGACTTGTCCTGGAAATAGTTTGAGAAATACTTCCGGAAGAAGTATTTTTCGAAAAAAAAATTCGATGAGAAGGCTAAAGAGTTTTATGAACTCAAACTGGGGCAACTCACTATAGAGGAATATGTCAACAAATTCCTTGACTTATTGAGATATGTACCCTACATAAAAGCAGAGAAGGTGAAGGCGCAATGCTTCATCAGTGGGCTACCCAAGGAATACCGGAACCGAATCGAATTCAATGAGCCAAAGACCTTAGAAGACACTATTCGAAAGGCAACATATTGTCATGAACAATATGGACATTGGGAAAAGTCTCATGGAGACTGGAAATAGAAGAGTGGTTTGAGATTTCAGAAAAAGGGAATCAAATCCTCAGGATTTAAGAACTACAAGAAGAACCCCAGAATGAACTTTCCAGCCCGGAGTGTACTCCAACAGAACTTTCCCTCATCGAACAGAAATAAAACTTCTGGACCTATACCGGTGAAGATTGATAACCCAAAGAGAGAACCTCTGAAATGTTGGGGTTGCAGAGAAGAACATCTCTTGAGAGACTGTCCACACCGACAACAGAATAGTTGGAAAGTTTATAACATTCAGGAAGCTACCACAGTCAATGATGTGATAAGGAGTGTTCCATAGATTTATGCAGCATTGGATAATAACCAAGCTGACCACCAAGCTTCAGTGGTGGAAATAGAAGGTATGATTTTCAATCATTTGGTGTCTGTTTTGATTGACCCCGGTTCAAATTTGAGTTATATAGCCCCTAAAGTTGTTGATAAGTGTAAACTACAGCCACAAAAACACACCAAGCCATGGTTAGTAAAGTTAGCTACTGACACCAAAAGAAGGGTAGCAGAGGTCATACCAGCCTGCCAATTGATGTTGGGTGAATTCCCCACCCAAGAAACCCTTAACATATTACCCCTGGGATCATATGATCTATTGATTGGTATGGACTGGCTAGCCACCCATAAAGCTAGACTTGACTATTACCATAAGACCTTAGAATGTGTAAGCAAAGAAGGAAAAAGGATAACCCTTCAAGGGATCCGAAAACTTGTTTCGGTGAGGCAAATATCAGCCCTACAAATGAGAAAGTATTGCCAAAAAGGACGTCCCCTATATGCAATACAGGTGTTGAAAACAATTGAAGGTGATAAACCAAGCCCTGATGATCACCCTATCCTGAGAGAATACAGAGATGCGTTTCCGGAAGAGGTACCAGGTCTACCTCTGAGAAAAGACATTGACTTCTCGATAGAACTTGCACCAGGAGCGGTGCTGGTGTCTAGGACACCCTATCGGATGAGCACACCTGAGTTAGTGGAACTCAAATTGCAATTGAAAGAAATGATGGATAAGGGTTATATTCGACCCAGTGTGTCCCCATAGGGAGCACCAGTCCTGTTTGTGAAAAAGAAGGATGGCACCCTTAGACTGTGTATAGATTATAGACAACTCAATAAAGTAACCATAAAGAACAAGTACCCCTTGCCCAGGATCGATGATCTATTCGATCAGTTGGGGGGTGCGTCTATTTTCTCAAAGATTGACTTGAGGTCGGGATACCATCAAGTCTGAATCAAGGGTGAAGAAATCCATAAAACTGTTTTCCAGACATGGTATGGTCATTATGAGTTTGTGGTAGTGCCATTTGGGTTAACCAATGCCCCTGCCACTTTCATGTGCTTAATGAACAATGCACTCAGTAAATTTTTAGATAAATTTGTACTAGTTTTCATTGATGACATATTAATCTACTCTAAGAGTAGAGAAGAGCATGAAGAACATCTTAGACTTGTGCTGCAAGTGCTAAGAGAGCATCAACTCTATGCTAATTCAACAAATGTGACTTCTTCCAGAAGCAAATACATTACTTGGGACATGTTCTGTCCAAGGAAGGGGTAGCAGTAGATCCTGACAAGATCAGGTCTATCATGGAATGGCCTACCCCAAAGGATGTCTCAAACATCAGATCATTTATGGGATTAGCAAGATACTATAGGAGATTTATAAAAGGATTCTCCAAGATTGGTTGTCCAATCACTACCCTCCATAAGAAGGGGACAAAATTCCTGTGGACACAAAAATGTGAAGAAAGATTCCAAACCCTGAAACACCTACTAACCCATGCACCCGTATTGAAAATTGCTGACCCAGAAGCTGACTTCCTTGTGTGCACAGATGCCTGTAAGGAAGGGCTTGGAGGATTCCTTATGTAGAAAGGAAGTGTGATTTGCTATGAATCCCAAAAATTGAATGAACATGAAGTCAACTATGTGACTCATGATCTAGAACTGGATGCCATAGTGCATGCCTTGAAAATGTGGAGCCATTACCTCTTGGGAAGAAAATTTGTACTTATGACAGATTACTGTGGATTGTGATATTTGTTTGACCAACCAAAGCTCAATGCCAGACAAGCTAGATGGATGGCCCTCCTTAGCGAATTTGATTTTGAAATCAAACACATCAAAGGGAAAGAAAATAGGGTGGTTGATGCCCCTAGCAGAAGCATGAAAACAATTCACCTGGCAGTAGTGAGTCTCTGTGAGACAAATGTCAAGAACAGATTCAGAAATGCACAGGAGACAGATCCCTTCGTTTAGACTGTGACCCTGTACCTACAACAAGAACCCGCTGGAGTAAAATATGAAGACTACCAGATGACCGAAGGAGGTCTGCTCACTTACAGAGATAGAATGTAGATTCCAAATTGTGACGACTTGAAGAGGTTCACTATGGATGAACTACATAAAAGACCATATACTGGTCACCCAGGATACCAGAAAATGATCACTGCCACCCGGAAACAATTTTATTGGCCTGGATTGAAGAAAGACATAGCCAAATATTTGGCCCAATGCATAGAGTGCCAACAGGTTAAAACAGAACATCGACACCCAGCAGGACTATTGCAACCTTTACCCATCCCAGAATGGAAATGGGAAACCATCTCCATGGATTTTGTCACTGGATTGCCAACTTCAACTAAACAAAATGACACCATTATGGTGGTGGTGGATAAACTGAGCAAGTTTGCTCATTTCATCCTCGTCAAATCAACCTGCAAGGCGATAGATATCGCCCAGGTATTCATGAAAGAGGTATTCAGACTGCATGGTATGCCGAGAGAGATAGTGTCTGACAGAGACACAAAATTTACTTCCAAATTTTGGAAATCACTGATGGCTGGTTTAGAGACCAAATTGTTGTTTAGCACTGCCTATCACCCTCAAACCGATGGACAGACAAAAAGAGTGAATCAAATATTAGAGGATATGTTAAGGATGCATGTAATGCATCAACCCAGAAAATGGGAATACTACCTGCCATTGGTAGAATTTGCCTACAACAACGGCTACCAAGCATCTTTAAAGATGAGTCCCTTCGAGGTCCTCTATGGTAGGCCGTGTAATACTCCAGACAGCTGGAGTAATCCTGTAAATAGGATTTCTTTTGGACCCGACATGTTGAAAGAAATGGAACAACAAGTGACTCAGATAAAACAAAATCTGAAGGTCGCTCAGAACCGACAGAAAAGTTATGGTGATCAAAAGAGAACTCCAAGAGAGTTCAAAACGGGAGATTATGTATATCTAAGAGTTAAACCCATGAAGAGTTCCCTCAAAATGGGAGCTTGTGCCAAGTTGGCACCCTGGTATTGTGGACCCTTTGAGGTTCTAGATAAAGTGGGACCTGTAGCCTATTGGCTAGCACTTCCTGCCACAGTAAAAGCACATAATGTTTTTCATGTTTCATTACTGAAGAAATATGTACATGATGCTAATCATATAATTGACTGGTCTGTGATCCAGGTGGAACCGGAGGGAGAATTTCTACCAGAACCCTAATGCATACTGGACATAAAGGAGACCCCGCTCCGGAACCGAACCATTGCACAGGTCATGGTGCAGTGGAAACATTTTGGCCCAGATGAGGCTACATGGGAAATGGAGGATGCCATGAGACAGACATATCCGATTTTGTTTACTTCTGTACATGCAATTCATTTTAATAGATAAGAACATCGAGGATGATGTTCCTTTAAGGGGGAGGGAATTGTAACACCTTATTTCCCCCAGTTTGTAAAAATGACTGGACTGGCCAAGAACTGTGGCAAACTCATAAATGTGAATATGTGATTTAAATGGACCTTGTGGAAAAGGTCAATGAATGTGAATAACATTATGAATTTATATTGCAGGACTACTGAGAGGGGATGTGTAGAAAAAGAGACCACGATGGCAGTGGAAGGCACCTGGAAATGTGGCATTAACTTCCACCGAGGATTAATACCGTATTTGGACTTCACTGGCCCGGAGAACCAAAAGCGGCTCGCTGGCCCCGAATTAAATGTCTCGTCGGCTGGTAGGTAGATGGCTTCTCAGAAATTTATGAGGGATGGGGAGGTGAACCGCCCATCCGTAGAGCCGTTAGGCCTGACCAGTGCGAGGGAAATCGCGCCACACGCAACCTCGCAAGAGGATAAGGCGTGGGGGAGAAGCGATTTGGGGGGTAGACGCGAGGGGAGAACTCTGGCGATATGCAGAGTGAGTGATAACAGAGAGGAAGGAGAGTAACCTTCGCTCTTGGTGACTGGCAAACAGAGACGCAGTCTCACAGCATCATGGTCTCAGCTCGAGGGTGGCTAGTGGTAAATCCGTTGAGAGTCGCTGAGCCTACGGTTGGGTGAAAACGAGCACCCCTCTCAGCAGTTGCATAACCTATGGTGTTACTTTATGATAAGTGGTTTTCCTTTGGCATATTGAAATATATGTATTCTGATAATTATGTTCATAAGCTGTGAAATTGCGAATGATTTCATTATAAGAATGTCTATATGGTGTTTTGATCAATACTGGTAGATGCATGTTTAAAATGGAAAGACTACGTATGGCTTATGTCTTCATAAATCGCTATTTATATGCTTACCGACCTAATTCAGACTGCATGTCTGATTCGTGGGAGAAAGGTACCCTTATATGCCTCAGACAATACTCTGGGTAAAAACCTCCCCATAGAGATACCCTCATTGAAAAGCTCATCAAGAACTGGGAAAGAGAATGTGAAGGCGCAAGGCCTTAATAACCCTGCACGAGGAGGAACGATCCTTTTGAAAAACATGAGATGGTAGCATAAGGATGAAGTATCAAATCGACGGACGAGATCCCGTTGGGAGATCTGTGGTCACTCACGACCATTAGATCGGAAGAAGAAGATGGAGTGTTAAGTACCTTAACCCTGATAGGTATTGATCGATGGATGAGATTCCATCGGGAAACCTGTGGTCACGCATGACCGTTAGATTGGTAGGAGTAAGTAGGGTGTTAAATGCCTTACCCCTTTGTTTTTTTGTGTCTTCGTGGGTAGCGAAGAAATCTGGACTGTTGATTTCTCCAAGGTCCATGGGAGTATCTGGACCGTTGATTTTTTCCATGTCCAAGAAGTCGTGGAAGAATGCACAGGTAGGAACCAATCTGAGCCGTCAGATCTTGACTGGAAAACCCGACAGCTGTTGGATCTGTCAGGAGTTACCCGAGGGTTAAACCCCCAGTGGATAGGGGCGAAAGCCCCGGGATAGATCTGGACCGTCCGAATAATGGAGGCCACGTGTCATGAGATTGCCCATTTCGAGAAATTGGGAATCACGAACTCGGGAGTCCTAGTGATGAGAGTTCGAGACTTTCCATGGTGGAAACCTAGGGATAGATCTGGACCGCCCGATCTTGGGAGGCCACGTGTCATAAGATTACCCATTTCGGGAAATCGAGAATCGCGAACTCGAGAGTCCTAGTGACGAGAGTTCGGGACTTTCCATGGTGGAAACCCTGGGATAGATCTGGACTGCCCGATCTCGGGAGGCCACGTGTCATAAGATTACCCATTTTGGGAAATCGGGGATCGGGGATTCGGGAGTCCTGTTGACAAGAGGTCGGGCTCTTGCCTTGATAAATCTCGATGGAAATAAAACTGTGGCCATATGAGAAGAGGTCATATCGACCAAGGCGTAGCCCAGGGGGCTAATTGCCAAATGAGGCATGTTCGACACTTCAGCATTTCGGTACTCGGGACACCGAAGGGCATGCTTCCCTGTGCCAACAAATCCCGAAATTAAGACTTGCAAACCCCCGCCTGTTAGTATGAGGGTTAAGTATCGATCAATGGATGAGATCCTTTCGGAGGATCCAAAGTCTGTGACACCTGTAGATGTGGGGGGGCGGGGGAAGGAATGCAAAGGATAGTCCCTCGACCCCTCTCAACCTTTACAAGCGATGAACGAACAGGATCCTTTCGGAGGATCCAGGGTCTGGGATGACTGTGAGATGTGAGGAAGAGAACCCAGCTTTAAGCTGGGGTGTGAATGCGCATTAAGGTAAGTAACGAGCAGATCTGGACGATCAGAGCCCACCCACCCAGATCTACGGCCGAGGTTTCATTCCGGAGCCCCCTTGCTATTCTGCCTTTAGCGGTGGGGGAGGGGTCCGGAATCGGACGTGCAACTCTCGAACGGTTAATATTAATTCACCTTGATCAACGGTACTCAGGTGAATTTCGGACCCCCCTTGCCATTCTGCCTTTAATGGGG
>ML785246.1:68763-117259 GCA_009831015.1 Picea engelmannii
GTGTGGCGTGTGAAGTGGGGCCCCCCTCCTGTCTTGTCGACTATTGTGTTGCATTTCCCCCCTCTGCCACCTGTATTCCACTTAACCGTGCGACGGGGCCTGTTCTCATTGGCTGTTCTCTAGCCCGGTTGGGATTTGTCCCTATTGGCTGGACGCTAGCCCTGTCGGGGTTCAGCGATTTTAGAGTTGAATGATTCGACACCCCTGTAGCGCCGAGACGCGAAATATAAAGAGGCACCGCGATTATTTGAACTATGATCATGACCCGCGATCACATGGGAACAAAGAGAGAGAAAGAGCTAGCTTGCGCTAAGCCTCCGTAGGTAATTCGGGGGCTCTGATTCAGCAGAAATCAACGGAAAATTTGATTGAGGTAGTGGGTATGTGACATGTAGCCTCATACTTTGTGAGGATTTCTTAGTTGAGAGATCAACTACAAGCTATCGAAGAAGTTATTCCAGAGAAGGAAATTGTGAATATAACACTTAATGGTCTTTCTAGATCATGGGATGCATTTGTTGCAAGCATGAATACAAGAAAGTAGTTTCCTACGCTGGAAGAACTTTGGCCCTGTTGTGCACAAGAAGAGACAAGGATCAACTCAAAGGGAAGATCTCATAAGGAAGAGGATGCTCAAGCCTATGCAACAAAGTTCAAGAAACATGAAGGTAAGAAAATATTTGGTTCAAGAAAGAAATTCAATCATAAGAGATATATGTCAAAAGTACAATGTTTTGGATGCAATGAATATGGCCACTACAAAAGGGATTGTCCTAAATTAGCAAAGAAGAGAAAGAAAAGACACCATGCATCAACTTCCAATGATGAAGAACCTTCAAAGAAAGCCAAGCATGAAGAAACAAATTTCTTCTATTACTCATCTCTTACAGGATCTCTTGAAGATGACATGTGGTTGATCAATAATGGAGCTTCAAGACATGTCAGGTGATCGTGAAAATCTCTCAAGCATGAAGGAAAATGAAACATCTCATAAAGTCGAACTTTGAGACAACAACTCTTATGTAGTTAAGGGAACATGAAAGGCTTCTATTACTCATCTCTTACAAGATCTCTTGAAGATGACATCTGGTTGATCAATAATGGAGCTTCAAGACATGTCGGGTGATCGTGAAAATCTCTCAAGCATGAAGGAAAATGAAACATCTCATAAAGTCGAACTTGTAGAGAACAACTCTTATGTAGTCAAGGGAACATGAAAGGCTTCTATCAAAATGGAATCAGGTAACAATATTTTATATGTTCCTGGTTTGAAAAAGAATTTAGTATCTATTTCTTGCTTGGAAGGCAAAGGAGATAGAATATCCTTTGTCGATAAAAGAGTTCTTATATGATCTAAAGATAGAAAATGCTAGTCATTGGAATACAAGAAGGAAGATTACTTAAACTCCTAGGTCAGAATGCTCAAGTTCAAATGCTAGTCATTGGAATACATGATGAACTCAATCCTAGTGAAGTGAGTTATGTACATGATTAACTGAATGCTCAAGCTCCGGTACATGATGAACTCAATCCTAGTGAGTTATGGCATAGAAAGTACGCTTTATTACATATTCCAAGCCAAGGGAGGGAGGCCAGCAAATGATTCATTACACCTCGGTATAAAGATGCCAGTGCTGGTGTATATAAAGACTACAAGGAGGATTCCTTCTTATCGACGTGGGATATATCGAACTGTGCAAAGAGGCTTGAATATGTCAAAGCCCTAATGCCAAGTGTCAGACCACTATCACCATCAATCAACTGAGGGTTCGTCATGTATTGAGTTGCAGTCCCAGGTGGCAATCTCACTTTGTGAATGGATGTTGAGTGTCAAAGCAAGCCCGCCCAGAAGAAAGGGAATAATTACATGCAGTCTTGGGCAGGGTCGCTTGTGTATGATAGAATTAGAGCTGCTCTGCTGAAGGAACTTCCATTTTTAATAAACAAGGAGTTGAAATTTTTTTTTGCCACCTTCGATCATTGTCAAGCAGTGGCTATTGGAAACACCTCTATAATTTTGCGAGTTGAATCTATTATATGGCATTCTCTGCTCGTGTCATTTTTAATGAGTGTTCCAGAAGGGTACTCATGCATTAGCAACTGTCAGGGGTTTCATAGCAAGTGTCAACGTCATAGGGTCGAGCTCTGGAGATTCACAATTTATACAACTGTATTTCCAACCCGATTCTAGAGGGTTACACAGACATTACTCTTTGTTTTCGGCCTTAACATATTGTTCCAGTCATTGTTTGGAACTCGTTTTCCCTCAATCGTTGTTGAAAATTTAGGGTCCAGATCACAGGATCCATCATACGATGCAAACGATCCAAAGGGCTTTGATTGCTTCATTAAGTTTGCAGATTATCCTTTGTTAGATTTTGACTATTTGAGCGGGATTTAAGTGGTATTGCTGAGATAGGCTCTGGAAAGACATTGGCATATCTTTTACCTGCAATTGTTCATGTTAATGCAAAACCTTATTTAGCTCCAGGTGATGGGCCTATTGTCTTGATGCTCGCTCCTACACGTGAGCTTGTTGTCCAGATCCAACAAGAGGCAGCTAAGTTTGGAGCATTTTMAAAAATCAAGAATACATGTATATATGGAGTTGCTTCCAAAGGTCGACAAGTACGAGATCTTTCAAAATGGGTTGAGATTGTCATTGCAGCTCCAGGATGGTTAATCGATACATTGGAGTCACACCATTCAAACTTGCTAATTCTGACATATCTTGTGTTAGATGAAGCTGATCGTATGCTAGACATGGGTTTTGAACTACAGATAAAAAAAAATTGTTTCTCAAATTCGGCCAGATCGGCAGACATTATAATGGAGTGCAACTTCGCCAAAGGAAGTCGAGCTTCTTTCCAGGAAATCTCTGCATAATCCTTACAAGGTAATAATTGGCTCACCAGATCTCAAGGGAAACCATGCAATCGAGCAAATTGTGGAGATTGTTTCTGAGCATGAGAAGTATATAAGGTTAATACAGCTCTTAGAGGAGATCATGGAAGGTAGTCGCTTGCTTATATTTTTGGAAACAAAAAGAAGACTGTAACCAAGTAAACTAGGAAACTTCGTATGGATGGATGGCCAGCACTATCAATTCATGGAGATAAATCCAAGATGAGAGAGACTGGATCTTATCAGAATTCAAGGCTGGAAAGAACCCTATTATGACTACTACGGATGTTGTTGCACGGGGCTTGGAAGTTAGGGATATAAAATGCGTTATCAATTATGATTTTCCTGGCTCCATGGAGAATTATGTGTATCACATTAGCCATAGTGGCCGAGCTGGTGCCAAGGGCACAGTATATACATACTTCATTGCTGCAAATGCAAGGTTTGCTAGGGATCTGATAAAAATTCTTGAAGAAGCAGGGTAATATATTAGCCCCAGTTTGGTTGAAATGGGTTGGAGCTCTGCAGCTAGTGGAGGTTATGGAGGGTTTAGGGATCGTGGAAGAAGTTTTGGAAATCTGCCATGGGGAAGATAGAGTTATGCCCATTTTCTATGCAAATGATGGTAGACAAGTGGCACAGAAATCAATAGTTGCAAGATTCTAGGAGCACATTTTGGCATTCAAATCATAGTTAACCATTTTAAGGAGCAAGATCGGTATTCAAAGAGATTTTCAGGCATGAAATCAACAAAATGAAGATCGAATCCTCTATCCTGAAACACATCCCAACAAGAAATTCAGTAGTCAAATTCTTAGCATCTACACAGGTGGCAGCAGCGGAGTATTTGAAGGCAGAAGCTTGACATGTAGAAGTTTTCCTCCAGATTTTCAAGCCCAAAATTCAGTAGCATTAGTTAGTCAAAGATATCCAAAGGACAGATGTGGCATCTAGTGACAAATGGCAGATTTTTGGGCATTTCTATTCCAAAGGGATTTGACTCTGTCTCCAAAACATTCGTGACATATTGCAACCATATTCAGATTTCATTTTGTTTTTATGATTTTTTATGGATTTGTTTTCCAGAAAGATAGTTATAGCTAGCAGCTTGTGATTTCTATATATTCTCAAGTTTGTAATGTAATGGGGGTTCGGTCAGGACTCTTTGGGATTTGTGTGTCATAATTTTTTTTATGAATAAAGTTACCAAGCAGAAAGACTTGGCCTATTGCTCCTACATTCAAGTTGCAGTTTCTAGCAGTCTATCTCTATGTATGTTATGTCTTCATATTTGTTGTATCCAATGAACTACAAAATTCATCCTTATTTGTTGCATCCAATGAACTACAAAATTCATCCCTGACTAGATGCTATGTAGTTTCATTTTTCTTTATGTTTTTCTGAATTGGTATAGAATTCATCCTATGATGCTCTATGTTTATATTCATGTAACACACCCACGATCGGGGATAAAAATTTTCGCTTTTCTTAAAAGATAGAATCTCCATTCATGGTTCCTAATTTGGAAGGTCAGGGAACCAGTCTGACCTCCTGGTTAAGGATTTTTGATTATGAAGCCAAACAATTCTCTAAGACCATTGTTCTATAGTTAAACACAGAACCTTTCGGTTTCTTGGTGCAAGTTTAAGGGCATCCGAGACCTTCCCTTTCGCCCTGCTGCGAAAACTTAGAGTGTCGGGTGTTAGCTCCTTTTGTTTGATAAGCCCCCCTCTCTTGATGTGACCTTGGTGATGACCATGTGATTGCGGGCACGACCACAAGCAGTTTGGAGTCATATTGTTTTTGGGCCTGCAATGCTCTTACAACCTCCACGTGTCCTCTTGACGAAACCACGGTTTGAATTGCGGTTCGCCCTCAATATCTTAAAATCCTTGCAACTCCTGCCCCCGCAATGCTGCGGGATTGTCGATCTCACAATCTTGATGATAACGACTAAATCGACGATTCAGATCTGCGCCTCTCGGATCTACGGACCAGGTCAACTCCCCCTGCATCAACGGTCGAGATCTCTTCACAATTCCAGACTCTGGGAATTTGAAATCTCAAACCCAACTTCCTTTCGTACTTCAATCCTCCGTAGTTGACGATCTGCGGACACCTGTCCTACTCAATCAATGGTCCTGCCTTCATTCTGGGTGGTTGACCTGCCTTCATTCTGGGTGGTTGACCTTTCAGCCCAGATCAACGGTCCAACGGCCCTCTTCTTGATCGGTGGTCGATATCTCCTCCGGGTCTCCGGACTTCTGAGATATCAAATCTCAAATCTCTTTTTCCCAATGGCTTTTACCTGGAGTCTAAGATCCACTAACGCGTGTCTCCTCCAAATCCAACGATCGAGGATTACTTCAGGTCTTCACCCGGAGCTCACAGATTTGCGCCATGTGTCCTCACACTCAGATCTGATGGCCCAGATTTGATCTCCTCCTGCGCTCTCTTCTAATTGTCTGGACGTGGATTCCCACAGCCCAGATCTCTCACGGTGCTTGATCCAACGGTCACTATTTCTCCTCCTCCTGAGCTTTCACTTTCTTCCCTGACTTGGAAGATTTCAGATGTTTCAAAGGCCTCAGCCTTCGATCTACCTCTTGTGAGCCCTGATATATGAGTCTCTACTTCCGCTATCCCTTCAGAGATTACGAACTTGAAACAAGTTCGCCTCTTGGACCTCATCTGCGCTTCTAAAAAGCGTTTATCTCTTCTGAGCTTGGTTCTTAGGGAATTTCAAATTCCCACATACTCTTGCATTAATCTGCTCATGTCAGATCGACGATCCATGACCTTCCTTGATCCAACGGTCCAGATCACATGGCAACTTTGGGTTTTGGAAGTTTAGTCACACCAACGTGCGAATCTCCCGATGTGCGAATCCCCGATCTTGCTAGTCCGATGGTTAAGGAGGGTCTCAATAGATCCTTAGATCTATGGTCCATATCACGTCGCAACTTCAGGTTTCAGGAGTTTAGTCGTTCCAATGTGCAAATCTACCGATGTGCAGATCCCCGATCTCGCCAATCTGATGGTCAAGGAGGGTCCTGATAGATCCTTAGATCTATGGTCCAGAGCACGTCGCAACTTCGGGTTTCGGGAGTTTAGTCGCACCAGCGTGCGAATCTCCCGATATGCGATCTTGCGAACACTGAAGGAGTCAAGGCATTAATGCCTTCTCCCCTTCTTCAAATCTAACGTTCGTGATAGACCTCCTTCCGAACGGATCTCATTTGTTCATCTTCTAAACGAAAGGATATTCCCTTCCGATAGTTGAACCTCACTATTCTTCCTTAGCTTTGTTGGCTCTGAAGGCTTAAGAGTTTTTCATTCTTTCTCTTAAACGTAACGCTTGGAAGCATTCTTCTGTGCACTCCTTACGTTCATTCCTCAACTTTAGGACTTAAGATGGTCTCGGTATCTGCCCACCTTGCAGAGACTCAATTCATACATGCACTACCTCTCCTAAGCTTATTGGACTCCGTCCTCGCAGTGATTGCAGGGTTCAACCTCCGCAATAAAAAAGTACTCACGCGACTCTAGGATGGTGACAAAATTATTTGGGAAAGTGATTCCGAGGAATTAAACTAGCGCATAAGGAAATCAAGCAAATATGAAAGTTATAAAGGAATGAACGCATACTTCTAACTTAATCATTTAGTACAGAAACCATTTTAGGCATATAAATACAAGCATGCATTCATTATTTCCAATTCAAAGAATAAGGCATAAAAACACTTATCAAAACTATATAGCGCGATGCAACTGCTAAAAGGGGTGCTCGTTTCCACCCAACCATAGGCTCAGTCACTCCCAATGGATTTATCACTGGCCACCCCTGAGCTTAGGCTACGATGCTTTGAGATTCAATCTCTCATTTCCAGCTCAACGGAAGTTAGGGATGAAGGTTACTCTCCTTCTCCCTATACAGGAATAGACAAGGACAAAAGTTACTCTCCTTCTCCTGACTCAGTCTCTATTCTTTGCGACCAAAACTCACTTTTCGCTTTCAATCTTTTCTCAGACCTGAGAGTTTCCGCTCTCGTCTCTGCATTCTTCGTCGGTCCCCTCTGCCCACACCATGCTTCCCTTCTTTCCTTCCTCAGCAAGATTGTGTGTGGCTCGAATCCCTAGTCCGTGGTCAGGTCCGGAAGCCTTACTGATGGGCGGTCTGCCCCATCCCCTCATTAACTCTTGAGGAGGTCTTCCCACCTACCAGCCTCACTTTAATTCATTTTGGGTTAGAGGGTTGTTCTGATCTTGAGCAATTAAAACCATCATAGTACTGTTTCGGTGGAGGTTAACGCAACCATTCCAGGTCGCCTCCACCACCTTTTCATTAGCAATCGTGGTCTCTCTTAGCACTTCCCCTTCTCAACAGTCATGCAACATGTTTCCATTATTTATTAAACATGGTTTACATTCATCGACCTTTATACAAAGGTCCACCAAATCAAACATTCACACTTTGAGGTTGCCATAGTTCCTTGCCAATAAAGTTATATTTACAAACTGGGGGAAACAGGGTGTTACAATTCAGATATGTCACCTTTCTCTCTAATAGTTATAGCAGGATTCATCCTCGGTTTGGTGCTCTGTTATGTCTAAATTGTGTATTTCTTTCTTCCACTATACTACAACTGATTATTGTCTACTGAGATGTTGCATATCTTGCCTAAGAGATTAATAGTTCATAGCTTATCTCATTAAAATATTTAACTTTGACTCCATTCCCAATGGTCTTTTCTCTTGCTCAACCACCATTTCATAAACCCTATCATCATTTTCACATCTGGTCACCGAGTCTAGATTACAGTGAGGGAGCCTCGTCTGGTTGGAAAGGACAGATTCCAACCCAAAGTGGTTTGAAGGTTACCTCTATAATTTTCCTTCATAGCCGGGAAAATTACAGAGTGATAACATTTTGGCACTGTTGTCGGGGACCGAAGGTGAAAATTTTCCCTGGGAGAGAACAACAGAGATCTAGAGATGATTACTGATGGTAAACAGTGATTGTATACAAGAAGGTTGTACATCATTCACCTGGCGACTCTATTATCAGCAGGATCCAAAATTCAAGGTACCACTGGCGACTCCACTGTCCGAAGATGAATTCAGTTGCGAGGTATGCACCCATGAACCAGTCTCATATTCTTGGGTTTCCAAATCGCCTTCTATGCATAGATTGGCAATCATATCTTCCTAGATTCAAAGATGGAAACATGGATGATGTTGCTTTGCATTTAATCAAGTTTCATATGCATGTACATAAGCTAAAGGTTAAATTTCATGAAGATTGCCTTATGAAAATGTTCATGGCTACCTTGGAAGGAAAGGCAAGATCATGGTATGAAAACTTACCAACAACTAGTTTATATTCTTTACACAATATTCATACAGTTTTCTATGAAAATTACAGAGAACATTACCCATTTTTTTCACTGTGTGGAAATTGTTGTGAAAATTTTCAAAATTTTATGCAACACTTGGAAAATGAATTTGGTGATGAAGAAATAATGGATGAGGAAATCAAAGAATTTTACAAATATTATTATCAACATCAGGGAGAGACATTAGATGATGGTTGTCATTACACTCAGGAAGATCTCCAGCATGTAGTAGTTTCTCCATTGGCTGAAAATGAAACAGATCATGATCTTGATGTTGAAACTCATGTTCCTCCCCCTGAATTTGATGAAAATGCTCATATTTCAGGGAACCAAGATAGGGATGAGGATCTTCATTTGAATTTTTCTTCAGAATATTCATTTTCTGAATCCTTATTTCAAGACCAAGTGTGTCAAAATGAAATTTATGAAACTGCATGCATAAAATCTTTAGGCAGTGAAACCATTCTTGATGATAACTACCCAGAGTTGCAGGAAAATAGTGAAGAAGAGCAGGTTGTTTTAGATCCCTCAGATGGCACACAAATTATTCATTATTTTACATCTTTTGAATTGGTAAATTCAAAATTTTTAAAGGGGCAAAATAACACTCTTGTTGAACTACATGAAGAGTCATTTTTGATTATTCCTGTTATACAAGATGTGTTTGTTTCAATTGAAGATTTACAAGGGCACACAAGCCTTGTCCCTAATCTGAATAATCAAGAGGTAAATGATTTTCAAGATCATTTTGCAAATATGTTGCAGTCATCACTGAAGGTGGATTTTTTAGAATTTAAGAGCTATGGAAATTAGTTTCTGCTGGGTTTTGAGTTGTTGCATTTTCATCTTTCCTTTGTATTTGGAGAAGCTGACTGTGAGCCTCAATCAAGTATTCAGTTGCTTGACTAGCTGCAATGGCAATTTTGTATCATGATTGAGCAATTATTTCAGTACCTTAGAGTAGGATGGTGTGTGCAAATCATCTTGTTGGGCAAGCATTTCTTTCAGCATGTGTGCTTTCAGATTGCAACAATAGTTGTTTTTAGCTTCAATAGTAATTGTTTTTAGCTTCAGGTTTCAGTTTGCATTTGGTTTCAGTTGAAGGTGGTCATAGCTCAATTTGCAGGTTGCGAGAGGTAAAAATTTGGGATCATCCCAATGGATGAAGGCACTTGGTCAGTGGGTTATTTTTTGCCTCGTAGGGAGGACTCCATCCCCATTGGAGCCAATTTTGGCACCGTATAATTTTTATCCCAATTCATAAGTGTTTTCATACTTTTGCAACGTTTTAAAAATTTTGCACGGTCTCTGCTAAAGTCACAGTTTTGTAGCGTATGCTACGAAAGTAGCGCGCATTTTATTTTCTTTAAAACTATTTTATTTAGTTTTGGAATTAATGTTTTATATTTATTTAAACTGCTTGGGTTTTGTTATTTGGCAAAACATTAGGGTCGAGTCTATTGGTCAAACATGCCCAATCTCTAAGTCAGAGTAACGACAACGCCCAACTATAACACAGTCACCAAAGCCCGAGGAAATGGCCACATGATAGTGCTTTAATACAAGTGCCAAGCCAAGGGAGGGAGACCACATAATGGTGAAATACACATCGGTAAACGATGTCAGTGCTGGTGTATATAAAGACTACAAGGAGGAATTCTTCTTATTGATGTGGGATATATCTCACTGTGCAAATAAAAACGCAGCATTGAATCTGTCAAAGCCCTAACACCAAGTGTCAGACCACTATCCCCATCAATCAACTGGGGGTTCGTCATGTATTGAGTTGCAGTCCTATGTGTCAATCTCACTTTGCGAATGGATGTCGAGTGTCAAAGAAAGCCTGCTGAGAAGAAAGGGAATAATTACATGCAATCTTGGGCAGGTTCGCTTGTGTATGATAGAATTAGAGTTGCTATGTTGAAGGAACTTCCATTTTTAATAAACAAGGAGTTGAACAAAAAAAAATTCTACCTTCGATCATTGTCAAGTAGTGTCTAATGGAAACACCTCTAAAATTTTGCGAGTTGAATTTATTATATCGCATTCTCTTCTTGTGTCATGTTTAATGAGTGTTCCAAAAGGTTACTCCATGCATTAGCAAATGTCAGGGGTTTCATAGCAAGTGTCAATGCTAGAGGGTTGAGCATTGGAGATTCACAGTTTATACAACTGTATTTCCAACACGATTCTAGAGGGTTACACAGATGTTACTCTTTGTATTGATTCACATCTGGCCACTGCGTCTAGATTACAGTGAGGGAGCCCCCTCTAGTTGGAAAGGCCAGATTCCAGCCCAAAGTGGTTTGAAGGTTACCTCTGTGATTTTCCTCTACAATTAGGAAAATTATGGAGTGATAACAGTAGGCATACTAGAACTACAGTCAGTACATGAAGGAGTTTGCATAGGATGTGCAGTTGGGAAGAATATTAAGAATCCATTCCCAAGCTGTGAGAATAGATCCAAGGAGATATTGGATCTAATAAATTTACATGTATGTGGTCCTATGCTAGTGAAGTCTTTAGGATGATCTCTTTACTATGTGACACTCATAGATGATTTCTCAAAAAATACATGGATGTACCTGATAAAGATGAAATATGAAGTATTTGGCAAGTTCCAAAAATTCAAAGCTGTAGTGGAGAACTTGAAAAATAAGAAGATCAAGACGTTAAGATATGATAATGGGGGAGAATACACCTCCAAGGAGCTCGTTGCCTTTTGTAAAACAATCGAGATTAAGAGGGAGCTAATTGTCCCACATAATCCTCAACAAAATGGTGTGGCATAAAAAAAGAAATGTTCCATTGAAGAATCTGTTAAGGCAATGATGAATGACCAGAATCTATCCATGTTTCTATGGGGAAAGACAACTATGACAGTTGTATATATTCAGAATATAAGTCCTCATCGTATATTGAAGAACATGATTGCAGAATAAGCCTTTTCCGAAAAGAATCCAAGTGTAGAACACTTAAGGATCTTTGGATGTCCTGTCTATATCCATGTTCTCAAGGACAAAAGGAAGAAGTTGGAATTGTCAGGAAAGAAGGGCATATTCGTTGGATATAGTGATACATCAAAAGCTTACAAAATATATGTCCTAGGTAAAAAAAATATTGAAATTAGCAGAGATGTGAATTTTAATGAGAAGGTTTCTTTCAAGAAATCTATAGAAGATTCCATGGACTCTAATGATGAAGAAGAACATGAATATCCCAAGGAACAAAGTACATGTTCACCAGAACATTCAAGTGAAGAACCAGACCAACCACTTGAACCTATAGAACTAGTTGTTGTACCCAAGAACATAAAATGACCAACATGGCTAGAATCCACCTTACAAGAAACAGAAAGATATAAAGCTCCCAGTGGCACCTTTAGGGAGAGAAAGAAGCCCAAAAGATTCTCTAGTTATGAAACACTCATGACAATTCTTGTCAATGCAGAACCTTCCACCTTTGAGGAAGCAGTCAATAAGAAAGAATGGAAGGAAACTATGATGGAAGAATATCAATCTATCTTGAAAAATGATGTATGGGAAATTGTGCCTAAACCATAAGAAAATTCGATAGTAACTTCAAAATGAGTTTACAATATAAATCATGTAGTAGATGGGAGTATTGATAAATACAAGGCAAGATTCATGGTGAGAGGGTTCTTCTAGCAGGAGGGAGAAGACTATGATGAAACGTTTTCTCCAGTTGCCAGATATACCTCTATTAGAGTCATCATATCTCTTGTAGCATCCGTGGGTTGGAGCTTACATCATATGGATGTAAATACTACTTTTTTCAATGGAGTAATTGAGGAAGAAGTAAACATAGAGAAATCTCAAGGTTTTGAGGTACACCCGAGAGAAACCCATGTATGAAGGTTAAATACAA
This sequence comes from Picea engelmannii, assembly GCA_009831015.1. NCBI lineage: Eukaryota > Viridiplantae > Streptophyta > Pinopsida > Pinales > Pinaceae > Picea > Picea engelmannii. Next base: position 80,952 of record ML785246.1, read on the forward strand.
CCCTGTATCGACTCAAGCAAGCTCCAAGAGCTTTGTATGCATAGATTGCTAGTTACTTGACGAGACTTGGATTTTCCAAGAGTCATGCTGATCCAAACCTTTAATACAAGGTCATGAATGATGCACCTGTGATCCTACTGATGTTTTTTTTCCAACATGTGCAGAGCCTCTCATTATTTAGTGTAAGAAGGAGCTAGCATCTAAATTTTATTTGAAGGATCTTGGTCTCATGCATTATTATTTGGGACTAGAAGTATGATAGAAGCATGGTGAAATCTTCCTAGGGAAAGGGAAGTATGTTGTAAAGATTCTTCAGAAGTTTGGGATGATGGATTGCAAATCCATGGAAACTCCCATGATAACAGATATGAAGAAGCTGAGTGACTTTGATTTTGATCCAGTAGACTTGTCCCTGTATCGATAGTTGATTGGATCTTTGATGTATCTGGTGAATACTCGACTGAACATCTGCTCTGTTGTGAACACATTAAGACAGTTCTAGGTGGAACCTAGACATGAGCATTGGATAGCTGCAAAGCATATTTTGAGATATCTTTGTGGGACACTAAACTATGGTTTGAGATATGCCTCAAATAGTGATGTACAACTGCATGGATTTACCAATTTAGATTGGGCAGGGAGTGCATATGACATAAGGAGTACTTCTAGTATATGATTCAGTTTGGGATTTGCGATGATATCATGGGCTAGTAAGAAAACATTTTTTTTTTCACTCAACATTGTAGAAGCAGAGTATATTGCAGCTTGTGATGCTTGTATGGAAGAAGTATGGCTCTGTAAGTTGGTTTCTGGACTATTTGATCAGGTGTTGGATTCAATTGTGATATATTGTGATAATCAGAGCTGTGTGAATCTTTCAGATAACCTCGTGTTCCATGACAGGTTGAAGCACATTGAGATCAAGTAATATTTTCTCTGTGATAAAGTCCATAAGGGAGATGTGATTCTTCAGTACATCTCCATCGATGAGAAAACAACTGATATTTTGACGAAGCCTCTGTCCAAGATAAAGTTTGCATACTTGAGGGAGAAGTTGGGACTCATGGATATTGCTCCTTTGGTTGAGAGGGATGATATGAATTTCTCTTCCTCAGTTGGGAGGGAGTGCTGATATATGGAATCATGGATAGTCAGCGTGCTGGTGGACAAACATTCTCCAGATGGAGAATGGTCCATGAAGAACATATTTTTTTTGGATAGACATTCTCCCTGTGGAGAATGGTCCAGGACGACAGATTGTTGACATATCATGGATTGGTATTTTCCCAAGGCACAGATTATGGCCCGATTAGGAAAATGGTTCAGGACTGATATTGTCCTGAGGCACAATTATTGGACCGATCAAGTTGAATATTCTGTTCCTAATGACATGACGTCCCTATTAGGGTGGTTGATATGGGACTGATATTTTCTAAGGCATATGGGTAGAGATTGATCTCTATGGTACATATGACCCGATTAGAAAATAGTCTGAGACTGACATTCCTGTAGGAATGGTCTCTGTATCACTTGGCGTGGCTTTCAGCATCTAGGAGGACTGGCATTCTTCTAGGACGCATGTTCGGATTAGAAGAATGGTCCCTGTATCAGTCTATTGAGTGGGTGACTCATGCGAGACATGATATTGAGTGTGTTGAGTTCAAGACATGACTTATTCAACATCATGCCCAATTGCTTAGATGGAGTATAGCCTCGAGAGATGATGTAGATAATGATATATGTTGATTCCAGGATGCTATCAGATGATACTAATAGTGATGATGATGATGCCCGTCATTTGATCTGTGTGATCATGAGATATCCTATGTGGCTATGATGATGCTACATGGTAATACCTCCCTAGCTAGGAGGAAGTGTTGATATTATGGTAGCCACGAGAGGTATCAACCTCCATGTATAACCTATGACTATATTAGCATATTTCGGAAGCTATAAAAAACCTAAACATATATGTACAAACCCTAGAAGTCAAGTCGGCTCAGTAAAATAATTAATATTAAATTACTACCCTCCAAAGGAAGAAGTCAGCCTAGATACTTGACAAAAAACATTATAAATAGAGGGTGCTTGAGTTCATTTGGACACACACTCACATTCAGATAAGTGGTGCACAAGTCTAGAGGAGGAGTGCAACTGCTGTTGATTATTTGGGTTGGTTGTCATTAATGTCAACCCTTGAAGAAAGTCCGATAGCGAATTATGGTAGCACAAAGGTTTGGGTAATGGACCCAAGTTTGTTTGATGTATAATGGTATGAGTTTGATGTATAATGGTATGGGTTTTAATATATTTGATGGTAATACTATTATATATGGATAGTACATGTCATGCCATTTCCGGTGGTATGTGGAATGTCACACAACTCCTTACGGTTAGAGAATTATGGCCATGTGAAGTTGGAGAACCCTCATGAATCATCTAGAAGCCCCAAAAGGTCAAAGTAGTCAAAGTGTTTGCAAAGAAGAAATTATTTAAATAATAAAGTGAAATGATGAGTGTACTATAAGTCAAAGAGGATGAAAAATAAATTATTTAAATAATAAACCTAATGGAGAAATTAGTAAGTGGACAAGTGGTTAGAAGTGGGTTAACCCTAAAATAAGGAAAGTGGGTTAAGATGGTTAAACGGTAACCCCTTGAGGAATCTACATGAAAGTATAAATAAGAGGCAAGGCTCTCTAATTTTAATCACACTTGAGAATATTGAATATCTACAAGTGACTGAGGTAACCAAAGGATATCTAAGACGAATTTCAAAGGGAAGGTGAAGTAAAGAAAGACGAAATTCAAGGGACGATAAATTCTTTTGATGATTCTTTCTAAGGTATGTTATTTATAGGTCATCTCACCATTTTTTCAATAAAATTTTTTTCTAGAATGATTCAGACTGCAAAATCGAGAGGCTCTTGAGGAAACATATCGAAGTAGTTGTGATAAAAATTTTAGCTTGTGGGTCGTTGTATTTTTGGAGTTACACTCTGTGGAAAATAAGGTTTGTGGCTAGTCCTGAAACTAGTCTAAAACATGTGTTTTGGGTAAAATGTCATAACTTCTTCATAATAGATCCAAATTCAGTAATACCAAATGTATTGGTTAGAGTACAGTCTATAGTATTCTTTGTACCATTTTAAGATACATACAACAGATGTTCTATGTGGGGCATGCTCTATAGTTATGCTCTCTAGAATAAGCCAAAATTAAGCAAGGTATGCCATTTTTGCTATAACTCCTTTTCTGAGAGGTTCCAAGCAGTGAAACATGGAGGAATTGCATAAAATACACTGAAGAACATTTTGTACTATTTTTAGATCTTTATTCATTACAGGTACATATTTATGATTATTTCAAGTTAGGCTTGTTGACTAATCCAAAACTAGTCATGTGAGACTAAAGTAATGTTTGATGAAAATGATAGTCTCGTGTTGTTAAAGTTAAGGAATGTTTGCAGATATGTGATCATATACACCAGGTCTATTACAAATTTACAAATCATATTTGGATGATGAAATTGATGAGGGATTTTGGTTGAGGTACATGTTGGGTACATGGTTGAGACAAGTAGTTGATGAGTTGGCACATACATGAGGTGTATAGTTGGGCACTTGTTAGTAGTATTGTTGACACACAGTTTATGGATGATGTAGCATACTTGTATTGGTATATTATCAAAAGCACATATTGATCTTGGTGATGATTATGAGTTGTTGTGTTATGTTTGGTTGATGCACATCTTGGTGATATTGTGCATATGGTTGAGAGTTTTCTTGGTGATTGATCTTGGTGAGTAGATCTGATTTGGTTGATAAGATTGATGAGACAGGTTGTTGTGATAGGTTGTTTGGAGAGGTTATTGTGAAAGATTATTTGTACAGGTTTGGTGCATGGTCGATGTACTTGTTTATGGTATAGGTTGAGGTACAGGTTGATGCACTTGTTTATGGTACAGGTTGAGGTACAGGTTGATGTATGGTACACGGTTGATGCACTTGTTTATGGTACAGGTTGATGCATGGTTGATGCATGATTTAGGTTATTGGTACAGGTTGTTTGGTGCAGGTTGATTGGTACATGTTTACAACAGTATATCTCACAGTGATAATGTGACAGTGGTTCCATCATTCTACTTATATTTCTGGGCGGTTGGACCGGGCAAGGATAGGTGGTTGTAGCCACCTTCTGGTTGTAGCCGGAGAACATAGGGGGTTGTAGCCTCCTTATGGTTGTAGCCAAAGAATTAGAGAGTTGGAGCTTCCCTCAGGTTGTAGCTTGAGAAACTAGGGGGTTGGAGCCTCCTTCCAGTTGCAGCTGGAAAACAAAGGAATGTGGTGCTTCCAATGAATGTAATTCTTAAATACATATATGAAAAAACATTCCTTGGTTTTCTCCCGCTTTGGGTTTCCACGTAAAACACTGGTGTACTGTGTACATGTGTGATTGCTCATTCGTTCATTGTTTATTTACTCTGCAACTATTGGATGATAATGCTACATTGATATAACACTTGCATTTTATGGTGAAAAAATATTAAATTGCTCTATTACTGATTCACCCCCCCTCTCAGTAATCTAACAATTGGGATCAGAGTAGGTTCATTCAGGAAACAATTTAACCACTAGAAGGAGATCATGTATTATTAAGAGAATGGATTACCAATGTTTAATGGTCAGAATGGTTTAAAGTATGAAATGTGGAGCAGAAGGATGAAAGTGTTTTTATAGGCAAAGGGACCTTATATTTGACTATCAGTTGTTACAGGATATGATAGTTCAACAAGGGCAAAGACTACAACCAAGAAGGAATTGAAGAAGAATAACAAAATAGCAATGCATTTCACTTGGGAAGGATTACCTAATCCAGTATGAGAAAAGGTTGGTAATTGTTCATCATCCAAATAACTTTGGGATAAGTTACATGACATATATTATTCACCCATCGCAGATTCAGAAAATGCCAAAGAAGATGCAGATACAGATCAAGAAGAATTATGTTCACCATGTCAAATAGATTCAAAAAGATCAAAGAAAATCTTGAATATCAAAAACAGTATTTGGAAGCCAACATAGAAGCACAGAAGGAAGAAGCAGAAATGAGAGAGAAGATATTGACAGATCATCTTAAGGAAATGACTAACGATCTAAACTAGCTTCAGGCATAGTTTGGTCAAGAAGAGAAAGGACTTGAAGAAGAAATAATCACATTAAAAATTCAGCTTGAAGAAGCGAAAAGAACAAAATAAGTCATGAAGTATCAGATAATGAAGAAAGAAGAAGAGGTTGAGAAGCTTGAAGAAGAAGTTGTCACATTGAGAAGTAAAATTGTCAAGCTCAACAAGAACATTGAAGAGAAAGAAACATCCACATCAGTTATAGAGAATGAAGAGAAGCACTCTAGGTTGCTAGAAAAGAAGAATGAAGAAAATAGAAAGAGTTATGCATAAGTACTCAAAGGAAGGAATCATGGTCAACCAGAATCTAAGAAAACTATTGAAGATACATCTTCAAGAAGACCATCCATGTTCAAGCCATAATGAAGCTTCAATCATGATCATGATCAGTCAAGGAAAAAATTCAGAAGGACCACGCCACAAAGAAGATTATTCATTCCCAGGTATGAAAATTTATTTTATGGTCATTGTTTTTATTGTACTAACTCTGAACATAAGGTTGCAGATTACAGGGATTATAAAAGAAATGTTCAAGAAATAAATGCCTATGTGGCACCATGTAACATTGAATGTTATAAATGCCATAACTATGGACACATAGCTAGTGATTGTAGAAGCATGATCAATACTTTCATGAAAGAGAACACTGATATCAGATGTAAGAAAATTTGGATAAGAAAAATATGAATAACAAGTGAACAAAGACCAAGTCCCAGATATCACAAGATTGGAAATAAAACGAGATGAATAAAATTCTATAGAGAAAAAGAAAAATGTCAGATAAAAAAAGGTTTGGAAAACAACTGAAAGAAAAGAAGGATAGGTAAATAAGGAAAAGGTTCAAGATATTGTACTTTCAGGAATTGTAGTGAAAGATGAATCCACAGACAGAAAGAAAGAAGTCAGAGCTCAGAGAGATGATGAATCTACCAATGAAGATGATGATGAATACACATTAGAGCATAAATTGTTATGAGCCATCCAACATAAAGACTCCCAAGTAACATGAATATTAGACAAGGGGAGTCTATGCAATAGTTGTGACAGACCAAAGAACCATCCTTTGAGAAATTTGCAGAGTTTGAATAGACAGATCCAGAGCAGTCAGTTAGCAAAATTACAATCAGTTGTAGTAGTGAATACTTCATGATAGTACAGTGATAAATGGGTCAACATTATGGACCGTTGTGCAGCGGAGTCTTGGACAATATGGACAAAGATGGATTCATAAGAACACTTAGCAGGTTTGGATAGATATATGACAGTGGATGAGAGCATGGATTAATAGATTTGATCAGAGAGTGGTTCAGAGACAAAGGAACATTATCATACACTACAACAAATCCCTATGATTATCTCCCTTTTTAGCTCTCTTTTTTGCCTCCACTGGTCATTTTAATGTATTTTTGTCCACCTTTTTTCTAAAGTCGATGCTATTTATTGGGAGGGTTCTATTTATGGAGCTATTTGCATCGAGCAACAAAACTAGGCGCTTAGTTTAGCACCCTTTTTAGCGCCCCGGTTAGCACCTAATTTAGCTCCCTATTTAGCTCCCAGTTTAGCTCCCAGATTAGCTTCCAGTTTAGCTCCTAGTTTATCTCCCAATTTAGCTTCTAGTTTAGCTTCCAGTTTAGCTCCTTGTTTAGCTTCCAGTTTAGCTTCCAGTTTATCTCTCAGTTTAGTTTCTAGTTTAGCTTGCAGATTAGCTTCCTTTTTAGCTTCTATTTTGGCTTCTAATTTAACTCCCAATGTGCCTAAATAGTAATTTTGTTGAGTTTTGGGGGGTTAAGTGGATAGGGGCTTTGGGGATTAGGTTATTTAGGGATTTGAGGTCTAGAGATTAAGGGTTAAGGGATTAGAGGTTACCGTTTAAAGGATTAAGGGTTAAGGGATTAGGGATTACATTTTAAGGGATTAAGGGTCAATGGCTAATGGAATTGGGGCTTAGGGGTTAGGTAGTTTAATGATTAATTGATTAGGGATTATATATGGTCAAGGGATTAATGAAATCCATCAATCCTACACATAATCATTGAGATAATATACGTCTCATTTTCATCATCCGTCATTTCCATTTGTAGAATCTTTGTGGAATTGATCTTTTGAAATTTCATGGAACTTCCAATACACCCATCACAAATATTGTCTTCCACTGACCCCTCACAATGAGTAGTGAATGGGGCCAACGTTGAAATTTCTTTAGTTTGTACATGTATGCATCGAAATTTGACATGGTTAGACTAGAAACATGCATTGATGGTATGGGAGGGCTTCAAGACTCAAGGATGTCTGATGTCCCCACATAATCTTTGAGATCATCCATGTTTTCATCAACGTTCATAATGAACATCTCATTGTCATCATTTGTCATTGCCATCTGTAGAATATTTGTTGGAACTCTCTTGAAATGTCATGGAACTTCCAATTCACCCACCAAAAATGTCATGCACCGACCTCGCATAGTGAGCAGTGAATGGGGCCAACGTTGAAAGTTATTCAATATGTACCTGTATGCATTGCAATTTGACATGGTTAGACTAGACACATGCCTTGACGGTATGGGAGGGTTTCAAGAATCAAGTATGTATTATGCCCCCACATAATATTTGAGATCATCCACATTCGCATCAACGTTCAACATGCACGTCTCATTGTCATCATTTGTCATTCCCTTCTATAGAATCATTGTCAAAACTATCTTGAAATTTGGCATGGAACTTCCAATACACCCATCACAAATTTCTTCCACTGAACCTGGACAGCGAGCAATGAATGGGGCCAACGTTGAAATTTTTTCAATCTATTCCCGTTTGCATTGAAATTTAACATGGTTAGACTAGATAGTTGCCTTGATGGTATGGGAAGGTTTAAAGACTTAAGTATGTTCGATGTCCCCACACAATATTTGAGATCATCCATGTTTGCATCAATGTTCAATATAATGGATGTCTCATTGTCATCATTCGTTATTTCCATCTATAGAATATTTGTCGGAACTCTCTTGAAATGTCATGGCACTTCCAATACACTGATTACCAATGTCATTTTGCATCGACCTCGCACAGTGAGCAGTGAATGAGGCCAACATTGAAATTTCTTCAAACTGTGCATGTATGCATCGAAATTCGACATGGTTAGACTAGACACATGCCTTGATAGTATGGGAGGGTTTCAAGACTCAAGGATGTTTGATGTCCCCACATAATCTTTGAGATCATCCATGTTTTCATCAACTTTCACAATGTATGCCTCATTGTCATCATTCATCGTTTCCACATGTAGAATCTTTGTTGGAACTCTCTTGAAATGTCATTGAACTTCTAATTCATACACCACAAATGTCATGCACCGACCCCACATAGTGATCAGTGAATGGGGCCAACATTGAAATTTATTCAATATGTTTCTGTATGCATCAAAATTTGACATGGTTAGACTAGAAACATGCCTTGACAGTATGGGAGGGTTTCAAGACTCAAGGATGTATGATGTCCCCACATAATCTTTGAGATTGTCCATGTTTGCATCAACGTTCATAATGGATGTCTCATTGTCATCATTCATTGTTTCCATATGTAGAATATTTGTTGGAACTCTCTTATAATTTCATGGAACTTCCAATTCACCCACCACAAATGTCATGCACTAACCCCGCATAGTGAGAAGTGAATGGGACCAACGTTGAAATTTATTCAATATGTGCCTGTATGCGTCGAAATTTGACATGGTTAGACTAGACACATGCCTTGATGGTATGGGAGGGTTTCAAGACTTAAGGATGTATATTGATGTCCCCACATAATCTTTGAGATCATCCAATTTTGCATAAACATTCATCATGCACGTCTCATTGTCATCATTCACCATTCCCTTCTATGGAATCATTGTCAAAATTATCTTGAAATTTGACATGGAACTTCCAATACACCCATCACAAATTTCTTCCACTGAACCCGTACAATGAGCAGTGAGTGGGGCCAACGTTGAAACTTTTTCAATCTGTGTTTATATGTGTCAAAATTCGAGATGGTTCGATTAGACACATGCCTTGACAGTATGGGAGGGTTTCAAGACTTAAGGATGTTTGATGTCCCCGCATAATATTTGAGATCGTCCTATTTGCATCAACATTCAATATAATGGATGTCTCATTGTCATCATTCATCATTTCCATCTATAGAATCTTTGTCGGAAGTATCCTGAAATGTCATGGCACTTCCAATGCACCCATCACAAATGTCATCTTGCATCAACCTCACACAATGAGAAGTGAATCGGGCCAACATTGAAATTTCTTCAAACTGTTCCTGTATGCGTCGAAATTCAACATGGTTAGACTAGACACATGCCTTGATGGTATGGGAGGGTTTTCAAGACTCAAGAGGGTTTCAAAATTCCACATCTGCATCAACGTTCATCATAAACATCTCATTTTCAATGTTCGTCATACCCTTCTATAGAATCGTTGTTAGAACTATCTTGAAATTTGACATGGAGCTTCCAATACGCCCATCACAAATGTCATGCACCGACACCACATAGTGAGTAGTGAATGGGGCCAACGTTGAAATTTCTTCAATATGTGCATGTATGCGTCGAAATTTGACATGTTTAGATTAAACACATGCCTTGATGATATGGGAGGGTTTCGAGACTTAAGGATGTATATTGATGTCCCCACATAATCTTTGAGATCATCCACATTTGAATCAACTTTCATCATGCATGTCTCATTGTCATCATTCATCATTCCCTTCTATAGAATCGTTGTCGGAACTATCTTGAAATTTGACATGGAACTTCCACTACACCCATCACAAATTTCATGCACCGAACCCACATAGTTAGTAGTGAATGGGGCCAGCATTGAAATTTATTCAATCTGTTCCTATATGTGTCGAAATTTGACATGCTTATATTAGACACATGCCTTAATGGTATGGGAGGGTTTCAATACTCAAGTATGTCTGTTTTCCCCACATAATCTTCAATATCGTCCATGTTGGTATTAACTCTCTTTAAATGTCTTGGAACTTCCAACCTGCCCATCACCAATGTCATCCACTAACCTCACACAGTGAACAGTGAATGGGGCCAATGTTGAATTTTCTTCAAAATGTGACTGCATGTGTTGTAATTTTACATGTTTACACTAGGCACATGCCTTGATGGTATGAGAGGTTTTTAAGACTTATGGACATCATTATTTTCATCATTTCCATCATCATGGTTTTCATTTCCATCATCATCATATTCATCATGACCCGATTTCTCCATCCATGCCAACAAAGATCAAACCTAACATACCTATCTTTACAACAAAACCTAATGATTAATAAACCATGATTCTATTAAGTTGAGACATCCCAAAATAATTTTATAGGGTCCAACATGCAAGTGGTTTAATTGTTAATGGGTTAGGGATTATATCGGGTGAAGGGATTAATGACATCAATCGACCCTACATGGTTACCAGTGAATGAGGCCAACATTGAAATTTCTCCAAGCTGTGCTTGTATACATAGAAATTTGACATGGTTATACTAGACACATGTAGCTTGATGGTATGGGAGGGTTTCAAGACTCAAGGATGTCTGATGTCCCCACATAATCTTCAAGATCATCCATGTTTCAAGGGGTTAGGGGTTAGATGGTATAAAGGTTAAGGTATTAGGTTTAGGCTTAGTGAAATATTTCAATTTGTTTCAAAATATAAATTAATGAATAAACTTTGGATACATTAATTAGCCTAATTGTTTGGATTTATAGTGATTTAAATATACGATATATTTAATTATATTTTTTAACAATTGCCAATAAATGACCACTAACCATGCTAACTCTTATATAAGTAATCCTAATTTTTTTTGCCAACAATTCATAGATAAGATTGAACACTTTAAGGATATTGCCAAAAGTAATTTGTATCGTCAGAAATAATATTGAAGCATTTCATTAAAGTTTGGGCCATAAGAATCAACGTCATTTTAAAAAATGGATTACAAATAATTTTGAAAATTTAGAAGTCTTGGTCATTAACATTATTGTTTGCAACAATGTCATCCAGTTTATCATTGTCAATGTTCATATGTTCTTTCAAGTATTTAATATTATGATCATCCTCTTCTTGATCTGCATCATATTCATCATCATTGAAATTTGATTGTAGACCATCTATATTGTTACAATATGTATAATTTGGATCATCATTTTCTATATCATCCATATTGTTGTCTTCCATAAAATCAACTAACTCTGGATTGTTTTCTTCTTGTGCCTGAACATAACCATCTTCAACATCATCACAGATGTTAATTTCTTCGATGTTCTCTAATCCATCTCTCTCATTTTGTTGGACATCATTGTTTTTCTCAATATCCACTAATGCATAGTCAAATACATGTCTTAATCTTGGATCATAATGTATGACACATATCCATTTCAGGTCCAAAATATCTTCATAGAAAAATACCTACACATGAACGACATACATATATTAGAAATATCTTATAACACTTTTATTTATTAATAAACACATATATTATCGCAAAAAACTTTGAATCAATAGATTAATGATTACTATTGCTTCTTATTTGAGTTAAAGAAATACCTGCTCACAATGAATTGGTAGAACATAAGGCTCCTTATCCTCTAGTAGGAACCTCGAAGAATCTATAGAAAACAATCCACTATGGGTATCATGTCTTCATGTCCTCTCAAATGCTTCATACCATCTACACTTAAAAATACAACATTTAAAAGAGCAGTAATCCAACTAAATAATTTCTTTGATTTTTCCAACATATTGTAGATTCCCTTCAATAATATTCTTATCTTTCGAGCTTGCTCGACTGGATTGTTTGAAATCAAGCATGATGCCACAATCAAAGGATCGTCTCTTTACATCTACACTTTCTACACGATAATTTCGTCCATATGCCCACATTGCAGGATATTTCTTCGCCTGTGAAAGACCATTTATTTCAATGAAAACAAATATAATGACGAATATTAAAATAGTTAATAATGCCAAAACTATAAGGAAACAACATTTTTTAAAATTCCAACTGTACCTTTCTCTCACAACCTCTACAAATGTTGATTTCATATTCTATTGTGTTTGAATCTATACATGCATCTTCTATTTGATTTTGAATTTGTTCAGTAACCCATTCTAGAGTGCAATCTTTTCCCCATTCCCCAAGCAGATCACTGGGAAGTGGAGTGTTCCTTGGGTTGGATCTCTTAAACTGTCTCCTTGCTTCTAACACTTCTTCTCTCTCTTTTTATCATACAAATCAATCCATTTGTTCATAAATCCAATGTGGTACATAATTAAATTGTTGAGTATTGGAATTTCGTCTACACCTATTACATGTCAACATGTTTATTTCAAAATCCAAATGTTATTCAGTTAATTTGACAAATAAATTACAAATAAAATTAATGATTGCAATGAAAACAACCACATTAATTATCATGAATTTACTTACTAATTTCTACTTGAAAACCATTAGATTGTGGTTTTTCTCCATCAATAATATCCGATGCTCGTTCTTCATCCCAGAAGCATGGCCCATCTTCAAAATCCTTACCAAGGAATTCACATAGGAAGAAAAATGTTTCATTCAATACATACCCTTCAGCCATACAACCCTCTGGATGTGCCTTTTGTCGGACATATCTTTTTAGAGTTTTCATATACCTCTCAAAGAAAAACATCCACCTCGTTGATACGACACCCGCCAATTCAATGTCATTGACTAGGTGTATAAGTAAATGGACTTGTAGGTCCATGAAACTTGTAGGGAGGTCCTTCTCAAATACACATACAATTTCTGCAATTTCCTTCTTCCATTTTTGTACTTCACATTCATGGATCTCCTTGGAGGTTACCCACCTATTATAAGAATAGTAAAGTAGTATGAACCTTTAGTGAAAAATTAAAATGGAATATAATATCTCTATGTCTCTCACACATGAACATTTCATACCACATACCTTGTAAATGTTGACAATCGACTTATGGCATTCCTTAAGTCAACGGTAAGACATGAATCCCCCCTAATTTCCAATGGAATGATATGCTATCAAACACATTCATCATAGGTCATTAGTATTTTTTCACACAACAAAATATCAAAATATATTTAGTACTAAATCAATGTTACTGGTAAAACTTAAATGATGATATATAATACCTTCAGAAAATTATGAAAATCATGTGTTTTAAATCTTGTGATATGTCCATCAACTGTAAAAGCTTTATCCAATGATGACCCATAGCCAGTAGGTGTCCTTATTGAACGAATGACATTTTTTAGTTGGTCTAGCTCTTTTTTTTTTCAAAATCCATGGATCTTTTGCATATGTTTCATTTTCCCTGTTTGGCCACAAATGTCTTCTATCAAATTTGGTACGTGAAAGAGCAATATCTCTCCTCGAAGACAAGGTGTCCTTATCTTTTCTTGATATATGTCGAAATATAGAATCTGGGACATTTTTGAAGATGTGCATATGATCTAATAGGTGAGATATTAATAGATCCTTCCAGTAAGCGATCTCATAAAATATTGATTTCCTTTTCATTCCTTCTGGCATATTAACTACAACTTGTTATGGTTCTTCAATTGAATCACCCCGATCAAAAAAATCCTCCCAACCTTTCAATTCATCATCTTAATACTTCTTAATCCAATCACCTGGACCCATAATCATGGGAGGGCCTCTATTTTCTACTTTTCCATCAAATTGATTCTTTAGACGATTTCTAAACTTATGATCTATTGGTAGAAAAACCATGTTGTATGTGTAAATAAATTTATGTAGATCTTTAGAATACCTCCCTTGAAATTGATCTACATATATTGGACATGCAAATATCCCCCTTGTTTGAAGCCTTGCAATTCAATAAGTAATGTTAATAGCATTATAATAATAGTATAAAAGTAAGTATGAAATTTGGGATGACAATAAATTATGAGTGTGTATACGTAAATATTTTATCTTACCAAAACATACACCAAGTCCTGGGAAATCATGAATAGTCCAACATAGTACACCATACACCATGAAGGACCTATTTGATGGAGGATGTGATATGTCATACATTCTTATGCCTTTCCATAGTAGTTGCATCTCATCAATAAAAGGCACAATATAAACATCCATATTTTTAACTTTTTGTTTTCTTGGAACAATGAGAGTCAACATAAGGTTCTCTTTTCTAACACTCATCCATGGGGGAATATTGTATACTATCAATCCGACTGGCCAAACACTATAATTTGAGTTGAGGAAAGAGAATGGGCACACTCCATCAATTGCAAGACCAAACCTAATACTACGTGGTTCATCTTTGAATTTACTTGGCCATTTTTCCTCTACGTGTTTCATTGCTTTGGAGTCCGCTGAAATTCACATGAATCCATCTTTACTCATGTTCTTTGCATGCCAGTCCATCAATTGTGCAAGTGAATTGCAACGAAACATTCGTTGAAGTCTAGGTATAATTGGCATGTGATGTAAAACCTTTTTTGGAACTGTAGGACCTTGTACATCTGTACGATATCTATTCTCTTTGCATACAGGACATTCTACCTTATTTTGATATTCACCTCTGTATAAAATGCAATCATTTTTACATGAATGAATTTGTTTGTATTCAATCCCCAACTCATCCAACAACTAATGTGCTTCTATGCAAGTTGATGTCAACACATTCTCTTCAGGGAATATTTTAGTTTTTAGTGCACTGTAAGATTTCCAGAGATTAAATCAATTAAATGTTTGACTTATGATGAACATGTTCGATATGCCAATCTACACTACTACTGTTTATATACAATATATGTTTTATAACATCCCATTAAAGAAATATAAACTTAGTTGATGAATGTTTACAAATTATGTACACTAATTGACAATGCAAAGTAAGAAATACATTTCAACTCACTTCAGCAGGGTAGTGAATGCTTTGTCTGACCAACCAAATAGTGATTTGATTTCTAATAATATCAATGTGCATGCAAGTTTTGAGGTTCTACTTGCACTCGATCTGAACACAAGTGTCTTCGCATCTTGCTTGATTGAGTCTTTCAGGTTGTTACCATCAAGATTACGTTGGTGGTAATTACCCCTACTATCATCATTACTGTCAACCATATGATCATTATCGTCATGATTGTTTCCATCCCCAAAGAAACCTGTAAGCATTTCATTCAATCCTTCTTCATGCACTGCATTTTCACTATCATTATCATCACTAAAGCTATGTGGCATGTCATCATTGTATGCTAATCTCATCAACTCTTCAAACTTACCAGCTGGTAGTATTCTCTTCAATGTTGCTCTTTTCACCCTGGTATGGTTTAAAGGATGGTTTGGATCATCCCTTCCAAATATCAATAACCCAGTTTGATCTTGGGTATTAGTAGGTGGATCATCAATGTATTCTACCTATCAAGATACACAAGAATTATTTAATGTTTGGAAAGAATTGGATAAATCATAATTGTATCAATTTCAAAGAAATATAATCAAATATATTGTATTAACTAATAAGAATATAGAATGTATGAACATATATACATCAATTGAATAACGAAATATTATTTTAGATACTACTTCTTTTATACAATAATTTAAAATAAAACACAATTTTGACAACATAGCGTATAAAATGTCAATCCACACTCATTGATGATTCTTTGGTTTTATGCCCTTACAAACATCCTTAGGGAGACCTAGTTCTTCCCTTTTCTTTTGTGCAAGAGTGCGTTTTAAAAAGGGGTAATTAATAAATAACTCATCTCCAATGGTAAGGTTCATAATAGCCTCAACCATTATCAATCTATCAAACTCTCTTTCCATATCTCCATCTTTATCATTTATAACTTCAACAAATTGACAATTTGGTCTTACATTAGGGTCCCTTCCCTTACTACTATTTATAAAACCTGAAATATTTTTGTGTGTGTATGCATGTCCATATATATATATAAGATGACCTCTATTAATTTCTTTTCCACTTTCCAATTGGAGAGGATGTGTATACATATTTGAATTTAGACCATATGCTCACATGCTAGGCTTATATTCTGCTAGCCTTTTCCATTCACCATTGTAATACGATGGACCATAATATGACATTAATCTCCTAGTGGTTTGTTGTGAATTGTTTCTATTTTTAGATCCCACATGGACATTTTGGACAATAAAGAGGCCCAGATTTTCTCCATGAATATTGGAGGGTTTTATCATGTAGCTGTATCCCCAAAATTGAAACACATCATACACTCTAGGTAGTTGTTGATCACTGGGCCAAACACAATATAATCGATGATCAAATGTCTCTTTGTAAATTGATCTCAAACTCAAGGGCACGTCATCATCTCCATCACATTCATTCTCATAGGGTATGTAGTCAAATTATGCATCTTTAAAGTGGTTCTTGCTTTGTTACTTGTTTTCATCAAATCCACATCTTTAGAGCTGGTATATGTGCACATAGTTTTGTTATATGTATCATTTGATAAATGATCATCGCCCTCTAGGCTAGAAGTCGGTGATCTAGGAAACTTTAAACCAATAACTTTATCCTGCAAGTATTCATTAAGAAAAAAATTAATTATTTAAATAATATAAAACAATGTTTAATAGAAGTATACATATTATTTATATCAAATTGGAAAATTCCTTACCACAATTCTAATTGGATTTGAATCGATTGTAGGAGGTATACTACCCACTGGAAGCTCATCATCTATGTAATGTCTTTGTACAATCGCTTGTTTGAATTGTTTCTTTCCACGGCATACAAAACATCCACACACAACAATTTTCTCAAAGTATTCATCCCATGTACTATATTCCAGACCAACCTCTTATTCAGTGCAATCATTTGTTGTGTTTGCAGGATCCATTATCATATCCTCTTCAACCCACTGTCCTCTACGTGATTTAATAGTTTTAGGTCCACGTCCATGTACATATATTTCTCTTTTTCTAGTTGAATGCTCAAGATCTACATTTTCTCCAATCTCCATATAAAATAATCAACAACATGCATTAATTTTTGACAAGATTGGATAATACACTATTAAATTTAATAATTCGTGAAAAAACATGGATGTTTCACAAAATGCCATCATATTAATTTTTCCTAAGTAAAGTCAAAATTAGAGTACCTGATGTCCTGTGTCATCCATTGTGTCCTCATTTGATATGACACGATCTGTTTCCATGGCCTCATCTGGCTCCTATA
This sequence comes from Picea engelmannii, assembly GCA_009831015.1. Taxonomy (NCBI): domain Eukaryota; kingdom Viridiplantae; phylum Streptophyta; class Pinopsida; order Pinales; family Pinaceae; genus Picea; species Picea engelmannii. Next base: position 98,402 of record ML785246.1, read on the forward strand.
AGACACAACATATTCAATAATGTTTAGTACACCAATTATATTATTTCAACGAATTTTCTATGCAACAAAAAACCTCACCTTAGTCACATTTTTGACATATTGATATCATGTTTTGGAGTTTTTTTTTTTTTTATGACCCTAGTTATTTACATCGAGCCAAAATTTCAACAAGAAAAGTATCCAACATTCCTATCCCACATGGCCATCCTAATTTTCAAAATTTTCCCTTGATCGTAGAATCACATTTAATCAATATTCTTGTGCATTTTCCACCAATAAATTTGAGATAAAATGCCATATGGGAAAAAAAAGACTTTATCTCTTCTATGTTGTAGCATTTGTGAATTCATAAGGACCTTCCTCCTTTGGTTGAGGTTTCTTTTTATTCTTACCTTTATTGTATCTACAGATTTCGTTGTCATATCCTCTTCCACCTACTTTCCTCTCTATGATTTATTAGGTCTACGCCGTCCACATCCTCTTTCCATGGTCTCCTTTGGATCCTATTACACAACAATGACAATAATTTTTAGTACACCAATCAAATCCATTATCATCTAATAAGTTAGGGAAAATAGTGCCACAAGTAAAAAATAGCTTGGGATCAAACACCAATACCATACCAATACCAATACCAATACCATACCATTGCATACCAATACCAATACCATTGCATGGCAATGTTATGCATACCAATACCAATACCAGTACCAATACCATACCATACCAATACCAATACCATTGCATACCAATACCAGTACCAATACCAATACCATACCATACCAATACCATACCAAAACCAATACCAATATGCATTGCCAATACCCTTATGCCTTGCCAATACCAATTCCAATACCATTGCATACCAATACTTCCAATACCAGTACCAATACCATACCATACCAATACCATACTATACCAATACCAATACCGATACCAATACCATACCAATACCATACCACAACATACCATACCATACCAATAACATACCAATACCAATACCATACCATTGCATACCAATAACAATACCAATACCATACCAATACCGTATCATTGCATACCAATACCAATACAATTGCATACCATTTCACAACAATGGTATGCATTGGCAATGATATGCATACCAATACCATACCAATACCAATACCATACCCATATCAATACCATACTATACCATACCAATACCAATACCATACAAAACCAATACCAATACCAATACCATACCATTGCATACCAATACTATTACCAATACCATTGCATGACAATGGTATGCATTGGCAATGATATGCATACCAATACCATACCAAAACCAATACAAATATGCATTGCCAATACCCTTATTCCTTGCCAATACCAATACCAATACCATTGCATAACAATACGACCAATACCATTGCATACCAATACCAATACCCTTGCATACTGTTAGAATACAGTAGTCACCAATGATCAAATTAGCTCTTTCAAAATCAGTTTATAGGGTTTAGGTCAAATTATTACATTCTCAAATAATTTTTCAAAGTAAAATTTGATCGCTGGTTAGTTGGTCTAGGTATGTTATTACTCCTTGCAAAATTTCATGTCCCAATCATCATCATCATCCAAAATTGTTGTGTCATTACTCAAATAAGTCATCACCATCACCTCAGTCCCATAATCATGATTTTCAAGGTCACCATTAGGTCACTAGGCTCATGGTTATCATTTTTCCATTTCAATCATAAAGTCACCAAAGGCAGAATTAGTAACAAAATTATTTAAAAGGTTGGTTTTAAAAGTCACAAATGTTACATGATTGATCTAATAAGTTCAAAGGAGTTCCAAAGGTAATTGTAAAGGTTCTTAAGCTACTCAAATTCAAAAAAAGAGCAACATTTGTGAAAGAAACGGGGGTTTTGTTTCATTTTGGGAGTAGTGTGACCCTCAGAGTGACCCCTCGCGCGACCCACAGTGTGACCTGTCTGTGAAATTTGCAGTTTTTCTGAACATAAAGGTTTCTTCATGGGTTTGAGACAAATTTTTGATTTTTCCAGCTTCCAAAGATTGTTCAAATACTTATAAACTTCCAAAAACAGTAAGTGTCTACACCATCTTCTCAAGCACTTTCATTGAGAATAAAGTGATTTCTTCTCATGGTTTTTCTAGCAAAGTTTTTAGCAGTTTTCATTTTCCATTGTTTTAGTGAATGAATCCTAGCCTTTACTGTCTTACACTATCACTTACCCTCCATGAATTCCTAACTGAACATTTCCTATCATTCCCTACTCATTCACCACCGATTTCATCAAACCCTAGCCTTCCACTACGTATTCATTGCAAGGAATAACGTACTCCTCATTTCCCCATATTCATCTCATGAAATAGAGTTACAGTTTTAACATCATACTTCACCTTGCTTCCTCAAACCTTTGAGGAAACTCCCACATCATTATTACACTCAACTTTTCTTTCAAAATCACTGTGTCCTTATTATTCAAACCCTAAAATCCATCTTTTCCATTAAGATCATCTGGCTAGGGTACTATCCTTCAAAAAATTTCATGGAGAGTGACAAAGTGAGTGAAAAGAAAGTGCACAAGGGAGGACATCATTCAAGGTTTGAGCCATCCAACCTGAGAGTAATCAATGCTTCTCCATTTTCCAAAAGATGTTTTAGAAATGCTGGTTTTATGAAGTTTTGTGAGAAGATCCAAGAGGTTGGTTGTCATGTTCCTTAGACAAGCCTTTTTGTCCACAATTTCAACATAGACAAGGTTTTCATAGAAAGTATAGAGTTCAGTGTTTCAACATACATTATTTCTTCAGCCACAAGTATCCCAGATCATGGTAAAACTTGGTTCAAGGGCATGGAATTAGACCTTGATGACTATAAATTGTTCCTAAAACCAAATGTTAGAGATGCTCCTAAGCATGTTTTTCCTTTCAGACATCTGCTTGAAAAGTATGCTCCTTTGATGAAGCTGATTATGAGATATTTTACATGTGAAGGGAGATTTTCTAAATTATACAGGTATCATGTCAGGTTTCTAATGCACTTCACTTCTACAAAAACACTTAATTTGTCCAAATTTATGTTTAGAAGCTTGGTGAAGACGACTGAAAAGATTTGGATCTTGGGAAAGGCTCATATAACCAATTTGTTTCACCATAGTTTGATTAAAATTGTGGTTGTGCATCAACTTTCAGCAAAGAAAGTCACCTGTGAAAATTTCTTGGAGAAACTGAAAAACCAGTCCTATGGAGGTTGTCTCTTCAAGAAAACATGCTAAGTTTTCAAAGGCACCTAGGCCTGAGGTGACCAAGACATATCAGAGAGAGAAGATTCATGTGTTTTCTCCACACATAGTGGAAGGTGCCAAGCCTACATTAGTAGGACAGGGATCACCATCATAGCCTAAGGCATCCTTGCAAGATAAGGGGCCATCACATCTGGGCACTGATGTGATAGACCTAGAGGGAAATGATGAATTTACACCAGAAAAACACATCATGATGGAAAAATATGCTGAACTCAAAGAGCTGAAAGATAAGTTGTCAAAAGCTAATTTTGTCATTTCATTTTTAGAACAAGAAAATGAGCAGTTAAAGGTAAATCAAATTCTTTTAGGAAAACAAAAAAAGGATGCCAAGAGAAAAGAAATATCCACATAGATGATCAAGAGGAACATGAAAGTCAGGTGGTAAGGAAAAGACCAAGAACCATGGGTGTTTTCAAAGCACTACAACAACAAAAGGAGGAGTCCCCATCCAAAGAGCCAATATCATTACATGACCAAATTATGGTAGATTTTGACAGCAATAGGGAATATTGGCTTGGAAGGATAAACGACATCCTGGAGAAGCTGATCAAAAGGGAAAATAGAGACAACAAGTTGAGGAGACACATGGCTATTCACTACCACATAGAGAATTAGGTTGCAAAAATCAAAATCAGGCAATTAAAAAGGAAACTGCAAGAAGTCCAAGACAAGAAAAGAGAGTCAAGAAAAAGGGGTCAAGGATTGAAATTGGTGGCTTAAACATACTTGGATGTTTAGACTATCATCCATATTAGTCAAGGGATAGATTTTGAAAATTTTGGAGCATTTTTAAAAAAATTGGAATTTTGCAAAAATTGGCACACAAAAGCGATGCGCAGAGGCACGATGCTTTCTCCCAGGGCATAAAAATCAATTTTTTTTCTACATGGATGGATGAACATTGATGAGTACATGAAAAATGTGAACTTGGTTTTTCATGACAACTTCTATTTTTGATGAAAAACTCAAAAAACCTCACCTTTTTCATAATTTTTCCATAAATTTTGACCAGGCGTGGCATTTTTGAGTGAGGTTGGAAAATTCAGTTTTTGGAGGCCTTCCCATGGGGATTTTATTGAGTTTGATGTCTCATTGGAAAGTAGATATGTGGGGATACTTGACCTAGTTTCTAGAATTCAAAATGGACTCTTAAAATTTGGCCAAAAACAACACTAAATCGACGCAACGTTTCTGCTACAAATGTTGTTTTTCTGTAGGCTGTTGCGACCCATCTGTTTCCTGGTGCGACCCATCTGACATGGAAACTTTTTGAGAAATGATCAAGCAAATATGGTAGAAAATTCAATATTTTTTGATCTATTAAGTATATTTTGGGTTTATTAGTTGGTTTTTACTTCTCTTTATTAGGAAATTTGTAATTAATGAGTGCGACATGCTCTCCTAAACTCTTGTCTAAATTGTGGAAACTATTTCAACCATCCTAGTCTTTAGGTGATGATTCATCAAATGCATTTATGATGGGTTTTGAATAGAATTTCGACCTGGTGATGTGTCATATTTTGTATTTTCTATATATACACTTGATGAAGTCACTAGAAGGGTTGGACATGTGAGAGTGATAACTGGGAAGCTAGTGTACTATTTTGACAGTAATACAATAAGAATTTGCAGCTATTTTACAGGGATTCTTGTGTTATGGTTAGTGTTCCTTGTTTTTCTATATTTTCTTATGTGAATATTTATTATGCCATATTTCTTTCTTCTGATGCTATATCTCTAAAAATATCAAACATAATTCATTGGATTTATATGCATTATTTATTTTTGAATGAGTTCATTTTGTATAGAGACCATTAGGCATTGAAGTTCATCAATACTCGGGTGAAGTTAAACCAATGATATGAGAGATGGCTTGAGTTTCTATCAATATATGTTTGTGTTGAAGCACGAGTTTAAGAAAGAGAACATGTCACATATTACCCAAGTAGGATATTGTTGATGTTGTCAAGGATGAAGGATGTACAATTATATTTGAGTCATCAAGGCTCTATATGAGCATGACAATAAGTTTACACTAATTGCATAGAAGTGTCAAAACTCGACAATTTGGGATAAAACAACACAACTGGATTACCTTTTTGCAAGATTGTTATTTGTTCAATGGATTCACTGGATTACCGTTTTGCAAGATGGTTATTTGTTCAAACATAATTCATTGGATTCACTGGATTACCTTTTTGCAAGATGGTTATTTGTTCAAAAATGGACATGTTATGACCAAATTTAAGCACAATCCCTAGCGTTTTTTGTGCCCACTAAGGCTCCCATAATTGATTACATTAAGGATATAAATCGACGCTAAACTAGGCATAGATGGTGCCCAATTTAGAGCCGACTGATATGCAGACATTTTAAAAAATGAAAATTCCTGCGGGAAAGGGGACGAATATGCCCACTGATATGTAAAACCTAAAAAATGAATATATATGCGGGCAAGGGGATGAATTTGACATTTTGGAGGGGAATAATTACAAAAACACAAATTGGGAGTTTGATATGGCGAATGGATAAAGATTGTGACCTGTCCAACTGAATTCCCTTCTACATTTTGACTCCAACATGATTTGAGTGTTTTCCAAGGCGAATGGAGATAGATCATGACAGTTCAAGTGAATTTCTTTTTTCATTTCGACTCCAACACATTTTGGGTGTTTCTTAGGGTGACTCCAACATGATTTGGGTGTTTCTTAGGGCGAATCCAACACGATTTGGCTGTTTCTTAGGGAGAGAGGAGATAGTCTGCGACCAGATGAACTCAATTTCAAACTACAATTGGACTCCAGCATGATTTGGGTGTTTCCTAGGGCGAAGGGAGACTCGATGCGATCATACCAACTAATTTTCAAACTAGATTTGGACTCCAACATGATTTGGGTGTTTCCTAGGGAAAACAGAGATAGGGTAAGACCAAAGCATGATTTGGGGGTTTCCTAAGGGCGAATTGAGTTTTTCAGGTAAAACAATTATCAAATTTCACAATTCAACCTCTTTACATATAAATTTCATCATATTTTATGGTCTATATGAGTTTGACATTTGCTTATCCTTGTTATAATAGGAAAAAAAAAGACTAGGAAGAAGAGAGAAGAAATAAGAACCTTCAAAAATCGTCACAAAGTCCACTTGCCCAAATCTTGACAGAAGAGATTTTCCCTAGCTTTCTTAAAATTTCAAGTAGAGGGAAGGAAACAAATTCTATCCATAATGAGGTAAGTACTTCTCAATTTATAGATTTTTAATTGTCTCATTTATTTTATTTTATTTTTAGTTATTTGTTTTTTATTGAAAATTTTAACACAAAAAAATTATTTTATATATCTAGGGACATGAGACTGACCAGGAGAAAGATGCACTAGCTTCGATATTGGGGATAGAGGCCATAAAAGAACTTGACGGTGTATACTTGAAAACGCTTGCAAAATACATAGAAAAATGATCCACTAAGACCCCTGAGACATTGCAAGAAAATCAACCCTGTGAAAGGGAATCAATTGATTCCCCAACCACTCTTGGATCGAGAAGAAAATCAAGGAGTAAATAATATAGGATGACCTCTAAGAATATAGAACAGAGAGTGGAGACCTCCAATGTCGAAGCCACTCCTGGGACCCAAACTTCGTCCACCACGCCATGTTTTGGAACTTGCATTGGGAACTATGATACAAGGATAGAATACAACATGGTTTCAGGCGAAATCAGAATGTCAGATGTCAAGAAGGATTTTTTGAACATGTTGAAGGAATCATGCCTTCAATGGTTCAAAGACCATCTCCATTTTCCTTTCTCAAAGATACCAATGCACCTGCATAAAGCTGTAATTCATGACATGAAGTCTGAAATTGGCATAGGCTGGTTAGTAAAAAAGGTGAAAAGACAAATGTCTCAGAATTGCAAGAGATTTAGGCGCAATTAAACAAAGAAGATAAAAAAACTCTCGCCCGAGATAAGGCTCAAAAAAAGGCCAATTGATGTCAGTATAAAATTTTGGAAAGAACTTATCAAATCATATGAGAAGTTAGATGCACGGAGGAAGTCTGGTGAGGAGAGTGTCCAGGTATTTCAATTTTCTCATACTATTATATCAAATTTCTTAAACGATTTTTATATTTTATTTGTTCATAGTTCAATTGACTTACTTTATGTTTCAGGACAAAGCCTCCAAAGCTAGGCTTGCAAAACTCCAAGACACGCATCATAGTGGCCAAAAAGGTTTATAAGCCTTGACCTACACCTTTGTAAGTATATTTATTATGTGAAATGTTTTTTTTTTTTTTTTTTTATTTCCTAGAAAAAGTAGATGCTTACATATTTATTAGTTTAACTAGTCCATGTGCCATGTTTTGACATGAGGACAAATATGGTTGGCATCCAACTCATTTTGAAAAAGAAATGTTACAAAATAAAAAGTGGGCCGACTTTTTAATATGGATGGAGAATGAGGTATCAATAGTATTAAAGGATCCCTTGCCTTGTTTTTCCCCTAGTTTTTATCAATGGCTCCCCTTTTGGGCATCCTTGTCCTTTATTTCCTTTGAATATTATGAAATTGTGGAATGTTCCTTGCAATTTATGGATTTTGGAAATACTAGCCCTTGTTTTGTGGCTCCTGATAACAAACATAGTTTTCCTAGCGGGGCTTTGCCCATTTTGTTTAATTTATTTATAGTTTCCTAATATTTGGATAAGTTGGATTCTCATCCAACATTCATAGGGCCTTCTTTCCCTTGGAACTTCTCTAACATAGTTGTTTTTCACTAATATATGGGTGATAACTTCATCATCCATCTTACAAAGTGAACACATGCCGAGCCCTTGGTTACTTCTCCTTTGCAAATTAACTTAAAGAAGTATCATGTCTCTCAACACTAGCCACATATAAACACGTGTCTTCATAGGAGCTCTAATATTCCAAAGGGGCTTCCACAACAATGATTTTATCTTGTTCTGCATTACAAAACATAGTATTGTACCATATCTTTGCAATCTATTATCTTAGAATAGGATTCTTGGACCAAACCAAACTATATTTCTCATCCCTAATCCTTACATGAATATGAGGTAAAGTTCCACATAACATTGCCATTGTGCTAAATTCTCTCTTGCAAATCCCAAGAATACCAATACCAATACCAATAGCATAGCATACCATACCAATACATATGAATACAATACCATACTATACCATTGCATACTAATACCAATACCAATACCAATACCAATACCAATACCATACCATTGCAACCAATACCAATACCATTGCATACCAATACTAATACCATTGCATACCATTGCATGGTAATGGTATGCATTGTCAATGATATGCATACCAATTCTGTACCAATACCAATACCATACCAATATCAATACCATACTATACCATACCAATACCAATACCATACCATACCATACCAATACCAATACCATACTAATATCAATACCATACTATACTGTACCAATGCCAATACCATACCATACCATACCAATACCATACTATACCATGCCATACCAATACCAATACCAATCCCATACCATACCAATACCATACCAATCCATACCATTGCATACCAATACCAATACCATTGCATGGCAATGGTATGCTTTGGCAATGATATGCATACCAATACCATACCAATACCAACAACATACCATACCAATACCAATATTAATACCTTTGCATACCATTGCATGACAAAGGCATGGATTGGAAATGATGTGCATACCAATGCCATACCAATACCAATACCATACCAATATCAATACCATACTATACCATACCAATACCAATACCATACCATACCATACCATACCATACCATACCAATACCAATACCATACTAATATCAATGCCATATTATACCATACCAGTACCAATACCATACCATACCATACCAATACCAATAGCAATACCATACCAATAGCAATACCATACCATGCCATACCAATACCAATACCAATCCCATACCATACCAATACCAATACCATACCATTGCATGCCAATACCAATACCATTGCATACCATTGCATGAAAATGGTATGCATTGGCAATGATATGCATACCAATACCAATATCAATACCTTACCAACACCAATACCAATACCATACCAATATCATACCAATACCAAAACCATACGAATACTATACCATACCAATACCAATACCATTCCATACCAATACCAATACTAATACATTTCCATACCAATACCATACGAATACTATACCAATACCAAAACCAATACCAATACCAATACCATAGCAATACCAATACCATTCCATACCAATACCATACGAATACTATACCAATACCAAAACCAATACCTATATGCATTGCCAATACCCTTATGCCTTGCCAATACCAATACCAATACCATTGCCAATACCATTGCATACCAACACAACCAATACCATTGCATACCAATACCAATACCATACCATACCAATACCATACCATACCATACCATTGCCATACTAATACAATACCATACGATGCCATACCAATAGCATACCAATACCAATACCAATACCATACCATTGAATACCAATACTAATACCATGCCAATACCATACCATTGCGTACCAGTACCAATACCATTTCATACCATTGCACGGCAATGGTATGCATTGGCAATGATATGCATGCCAATACCAATACCATACCAAAACCAATACCAAAATGCATTGCCAATACCCATATGCCTTGCCAATACCAATACCAATACCATTGCATACCAATACAGCCAATACCATTACATACCAATACCAATACCATTGTATACCAATACCAATACCATACCATACCAATTCCATACCATATGATACCAATACCATAGTAATACAATACCATACCAATAACATACCACTACCAATACCAATACCAATACCATACCATTCAATACCAATACCAATAACAATACCACTACCATACTAATACCATACCATTGTGTACCAATACCAATACCATTGCATACCATTGCATGACAATGGTATGCATTGGAAATGATATGCATACCAATACCATACCAATACCATACCAAAACCAATACCAATATGCATTGCCAATACCCTTATGCCTTGCCAATACCAATACCAATACCATTGCATACCAATACAGCCAATACCATTGCATACCAATACCAATACCATACCATACCATACCAATACTATACTAATACAATACCATATGATACCATACCAATAGCATAGCAATATCAATACCATACCATTGAATACCAATACCAATACCAATACCGCTACCATACCAATACCATACCATTGTGTATCAATACCAATACCATTGCACGACAATGGTATGCATTGGAAATGATATGTGTACCAATACCATACCAATACCAATACCATACCAAAACCAATACCAATATGCATTGCCAATACCCTTATGCCTTGCCAATAGCAATAGCAATACCATTGCATACCAATACAACCAATACCATTACATACCAATACCAATACCATTGCATACCAATACCAATACCAATACCAATACCATACCATACCATACCAATACCATACTAATACCATACCATACCATACCAATAATATACCAATACCAATACCATACCATTCAATACCAATACCAATAATAATACCACTACCATACCAAAACCATACCATTGTGTACCGATACCAATACCATTGCATACCATTGCCTACCATTGCACAACAATGGTATGCATTGGAAATGATATGCATACCAATACCATACCAATACCAATACTCTACCAATACCATACCAAAATCAATACCAATATGCATTGCCAATACCCTTATGCCTTGCCAATACCAATACCAATACCATTGCATACCAATATAGCCAATACTATTACATACCAATACCAATACCATTGCATACCAATACCAATACCAATACCATCCATGTACCATACCATACCATACCATTCCATACCAATACCATACTAATACAATACCATACCATACCATACCATTAACATACCAATACCAATACCAATACCATACCATTGAATACCAATAACAATACCAATATCACTACCATACCAATACCATACTGATACAATACCAAACCATACCATACCAATAACATACCAATACCATACCATACCATACCATACCATACAATACAAAACCTAACGGAGCAACATTTTTGAGTTCCGTGAGATGTTGCAAGCTTGTTTGGGCATGGACTATGTGACCACATTGTCCATCTGCTCCTGAGGCATGGTTTCATAAATTGGATCCTTTAATCCAAATGTTGCATTGCTTCAAACTGAGCAAAACACTAGTCCTCAAAATCAATGAATAAAGAAAATTCTGAGGCATGGCACCCGAGAGTGAGGGGTGCTCTAGCTGAAATCCTATCCCATTAATCCATCGAAGTTGACTGTTCCTCAATCCGAGTCTCGGTTTTCTTTTTATGCCCAGTTGCGAGTGGGATCCCAAACCATTTCATGGACTCTTGGCCAATTCCTCCTCAGGGCATAAAAACCTAATGGAGAAACATTTTTGAGTTCCGTGAGATGATGCAAGCTTGTTTAGGCATGGACTAGGTGACCACATTGTCAATCTGCTCAAGAGGGACGGTTTCATAAATTGGACCCCTTAATCCAAATGCTGCATTGCTTCAAATTGAGAAAAACACTAATTCTCAAAATCAATAAGTAAAGCAACTTTCGAGGCATGGCACCCGAGAGTAATGGGTGTTCTAGCTGAAATCCTATCCCAGTAATCCATTGAAGTCGATGGTTCCTCAATCTGAGTCTCGGTTTTATTTTTATGCCCAGTTGCAAGTGGCATCCCAAACCATTTCGGGCACTCTTGTCCAATTCCTCCTTAGGGCATAAAAACCTAACAGAGCAACATTTTTGAGTTCCGTGAGATGTTGCAATCTTGTTTAGGCATGGACTATGTGACCACATTTCCCATCCTCTCTCGAGGCATGGTTTTATAAATTGGACCCCTAAATCCAAATGTTGCATTGCTTTCTTACTGAGCAAAACCCTAGTTCTCAAAATCGATGAAAAAAGAAACTTCTGAGGGATTGGACCTAGTAGTGAGGGGTTCTCTAGCTGAAATCCTATGCCAGGAATCCAACGGAGATGACAATTCCTCAATCTGAGTCTCGCTTTTCGTGATATTCTAAGTTGCAATTCGCATCCCAAACCATTTTAGAGACTCTTGGCCAATTCTTCCTCAGAGCATAAAAACCTAACAGAGAAACTTTTTTGAGTTTTGTGAGATGTTGCAAGCTTGTTTAGGCATGGACTAGGTGACCACATTATTGATCTTCTCATGAGGGACAATTTCATAAATTGGACCCCTTAATCCAAATGTTGCATTGCTTCAAAATGAGCCAAATACTAATTCGTGAAATCAATGAGTAAAGCAACTTCCGAGGCATGGCACCTGAGAGTGAGGGGTGATCTAGCTGAAATCCTATGTCAGGAATCAACCGGAGATGACGATTTCTCAATACGAGTCTCGATTTTCATTATATACCGAGTTGCAAGTTGCATCCCAAACCATTTTGGGGCGTCTTGGCCAATTCCTCCTCAGGGCATAAAAACCTAATGGAACAACATTTTTGAGTTCCGTGAGATGCTACAAGGTTGTTTAGGCATGGACTATGTGAACACATTATTGATCTGCTCACGAGGGATGGTTTCATAAGTTGGACCCCTTAATCCAAATGCTGCATTGTTTCAAACTGAGCAAAGCACTAGTTCTCAAAATCAACGAGTAAAGCAACTTTCGAGGCATGGAACCCAAGAGTGAGGTGTGGTCTAGCTGAAATCCTATCTTAGTAATCCATCAGAGTCGATGGTTCCTCAATACAAGGCTCGGTTTTTGTTTTATGACTAGTTTCAGGTCGCATCAGAAACAATTTCAGGGACTCTTGGCCAATACCATACCATTTCATACCAATACCATACCAATACCATACCATACCATACCAATACCATACTAATACAATACCATACCATATTATACAAGTAACATACCAATACCAATACCAATACCAATACCAATATCAATACCATACCATTCAATACCAATAACAATAACAATACTAGTACCATACCAATACCATACCATTGTGTACCAATACCAATACCATTGCATACCATTACACGACAATGGTGTGCATTGGAAATGATATTCTTACCAATACCAATACTGACGCAGCACCCCTACCTCGGTAGGGTCTGCTTGACCTCCCGGTCTATGGATATTCAATTCCTCTGAGCCGAAATGGATCCTTCGTTCCTTGCTGAAACCTTCACAAATATGACCACATTTCCTCTTAGAAGCTACGTCCGCACGAACAAGCACTAATTACAAGCCCCCACTCCACGTGACCACCAATGTGACAACAACCTTGACCCCAAAGGGCATGTCGCGTTTCACGATATCGGGACTTTTGTTGCAATACTCCCTGACTTCTCTGATTCCCAAAAACCCGAAAAGGGATAATGGTCCACTAGCTCCTCCGTTAGCTCTTTACTGATGTGACCCCTGGTTGTGACCTAGGGCCCAACTTTCGCTGCCTTGGGATTTCGTGTATCGGGGATTTATGAAGTGACTTCTCTCCCTTCACCCGATATCCGAAATACCGATATTCCTTTACTACATATCAACGGTCCCAAACCTTCGATGATATGACGACCCGAATTTCGTCGGGATTTCACAACTTGCAATCCTCGAATTTCAAACTCCTCCACCCTCTCGACTTCCCAAAAGTCGAAATACAGAATGCCAAATCAACGACTCTCACCCATTCAGATCTAACGACTACTGTCTCTCCTGAGCTTGCGAGTGCTAAAAGACACTCAACCTTAACTTCTCTGTGGATCTACTGGATCCAATGGTCCATGGAATTTTGGTGATTCTCCCTCCGAGAATTTCAACCGTCCATTCAAACTTTCAATGGCTTCCGGCCAAAGAACTCGGTGTCCCTTCCTTCTGAACTTAAATTCTCCGAGACGACTTCAACCCTTATCCTTCCTTTGGACTCTTCGAAGTCTCTGTCCTTCCTAAGATTATACTTTGCTGCAAACTCAAAGATTTCTAAGGAATTCTTGCATGCATTCCTTGTGGCATTCACAATAACCTCTGGTTATTCAACACTTCCAACTCTGCGCACTCCTTGTGGCAACAGTTCTTCAACCACTCTCCTTGGTTGGAAAATTCTTAGACTTCAACCGGCTTACACACACCTTGCACGACTCTATGATATACTTGCACTTCTGTTGGTATAAGAACAACGGTATCCCTCTTGAGCTTTTCTGAGATAAAACTCAGAATCTCGTCAACACACTCTTTGCGGACCTTCACTGCACTCCTTGCAGGAATTCTCAGAAAGAGAAAAAATTGAAACTTATACTTCCCCTTCCACAGACTTCATACATTCAACATGAAATCATGAGCATACATACATAGCATTGAAACAAATGCAAATAGAGTATATAAGAAAATTGTAAACATACCATTCAATAGATGCAAACAGTGACCATAAAAACACCATGAAATTGGATCAAAGCATTCTTGTATTAATTCAAGTGCTTCTGTACATTGATTCAATAGCAACATCTTTATGCTTATACACCTTATACAATCTATGTTCTTCTCTACTCTCCTATGCTCTCTTTCTCTACTATCTTTCTTACCTTGAGAATAATGGTACAATACAATACATACGAGGGAGAGTTCTCGAGTTTTCCCTCCTACAACCTCAAGCTATCTAATCAAATTAAAGCCTACAACTACTTTACATTCATTACATTAAATTCCTACAACTGACAGATGAGAGAAAACGCTCAAGATCTGCGTTACAATCTCCAAACCATAAAATAAAAAATATATTTTCCAGATATTACATTAATGTTTCATCTTTTCAAATTCAAAACGTCTTCAAAATGCGTGTTGGTGCATGTCCAACTGTTTTCCACTTGTGCTAGCTTGCGATGCTCCTGCATCATACTCCCTTGGCTGAAAAATTCATGAACTCCTGCACTGTTTGTCCATGTTTCGGTATATCCGCTTCACTTTCCCAACTGGCATCCTCAATCGGGTGTCCCTTCCATTTTACCAAATATTCAAAATATGTCTTCCTCCGGGTCTTCTTGCTAACTCTCTGATCAATAATCTTTTCCATTTGTGGTTGTTCAGCTACATGCATCTGTTTGACCCACTGAACTTCCTCTTGATGCTCTGCTCTACCTGCTTCATCTGCTCTGTAAGGATACAGATCTTCTACATTGAAGACGAGTGATATTCCAACTCCATCTGGAAATTCTATCTCATAAGCATTTGCCTCAAATTTCCTCAATATTTTACACGACCCTATCTTTTTCATTTTTAGTTCATTATATGTTTCCCTTGGGAATCTCTCTCTTCTCAGGTGTGCTAAAACCAAATCTCCCACTTCAAATTGAAGCTCTCTTCTGTGCTGATCTACTCTACGCTTGTATTCCTGGTTGAAATTATGTAACCGCTCTTTAATCTTACTATGGAGCTCCTGCATCTCTGTTGAAAAATCTTCTACTCCGACACTTCTGAACTCATTCTGCTCTAAGTCTCTCAACTCAGATACTCCTCTCGGCTACATTCCATACATTATCTGGAATGGGCTCTGTCATGTGCTTCTGTTAGGTGAGTCGTTATATGCAAATTCCTCTTGCGGAAGAATCTAATCCCACTGATTGTGATGTTCAGCTACTAAAATCCTCAATAAGTCCCCCAAACTTTGGTTTACTACCTCAATCTATCCATCCGTCTGAGGGTGATATGTTGTTATAACCCTAAATTGCACCACACATGCTTACCTGGCATTAGGCCAACTCATATCCCTTCATTGCCAAAGCATCTGCTGAACAACCTATTTAAAAATCCTCTTAGGTAAAGGAAAACGCGCCCTAACCCACTACTGCACACGTGTGAACGCTGGCAGGCCTTCTATAGCCCACGTTTACCTAACAAAACACAAAAATAGGAAAGTTGCCAATGGGAAAAAAAGCTATGGGTCAGTTAACTGAAACTCCCGGCCATGCATGGCTGAGAGTTCGTCCAAAACCCTAGCTCCTTCTAGCCTATAAAAGAAGGGGTAGGGGTACTATTTAGAGGAGGAAAATTATAGCGAAGAAACTCTGCCCATTTTCCGAATCCATTTGTCCCAACCCTTTAGCCTTTCCTCAAGCCTAAGGAGAATTAACACAAAGTAGTTGGAGGACAAAAGAAGAGGAGGAACCCAGGATCAGGATCAAGGAGCGGTGGTCGGTCTCGACTTCAAATTGTAAGTTGATTCATTTTGAAAATAATAAAAGAATACTTTTCCCATCCCAATGCATGAGTTATATGTGGTTCGTGTAATTTATGCTTAATTTCTAACCCTCAAGTAGAAAAGTAGCATGCATGCGTGGTTGTTTCTTTTGATTGCAGGATAACTTTGGAAGAAGCAGCGCGAGCAAGCGGTCAAGAGCGCAACGGAGGATCTACACCAAACATCAGTAAAAAGGTTAGTAGTTCCTTTCCATGCATGTATCGTGAAAAAATGGGTTTAAGTTTTGGGTGGTAGGTTAAAAGGTCATTTCTTTAAGGTCAAAATCTGCATGCAAGCCTAGCCCTAGCTTGCTAGTCCGTAGGGTATTATTTCCCAACAACATATGCTGAGCTAAAAGATAATTCTATCCCCAGCTTCTTCCATAGTGTCCTCCAAAAATGACCAACAAATTTGGTATCCCTGTCTGAAACAATACTCTTGGGTAAACCATGAAGTCGAACAACTTCTTTGAAAAACAGATTTTCAATGTGTGTTGCATCACTGGTTTTCTGACATGGAATAAAATGTGCCATTTTTTAGAATTTGTTGACTACCACGAATATGGAATCACAACATCTCTGTGTCCTCGACAGTTCTAACACAAAATCGATGCTTACCGCGTCCCATGGCCTCTCTGGTACTGGCAATGGTTGATACAATCTTGTATTCTGTCTTTTCCCCTTTGTGTGCTGGAAAATTCTACATCTGTTGACAAATTTATTGACATCTGTCCTCATCCCTGACCAATAATATAAATTGTACAGTTTCACAAATGTTTTGTCATGGCCGAAATGTCCATCCAATCCCCCACTATGCTTTTCCTTTAAAATGTTTTCTCTCATAGAACTCTTCGGGATACACAACTGATTTCCTTTGAATAACAGTGCATCCTGAATCAAATATTCAATCCATTGGATTCTATCTCTCAGATCAAGATTCTCACATGCTTCATAAGCATCCTTGAAATCTGAATCATCTCTGTAGATATCCTTAAGGCTATCAAAACCTAAGGTCTTCACACAAAACTCCTGTAAAATCAAACATTTCCTGCTCAATGCATCAACAACCTTGTTAGCAGTTCCAGAAATGTGCTTTATAACAAAATTAAAGTTCTACATAAATTCAACCCATTTTGCATGTTTCTGGTTCAGATTCTCCTATTTGGTTATAAACTATAAGGCATGGTTTTCACTATACAAAACGAACTCCTTCGGAACCAAGTAGTGCCTCCATTTCTTCAACGCCTGTATGATTTCATAAAACTCTTTATCATACATGGAATATTTCATCTTGGTCTCATTCAGATTCTCATTGAATTATGCAATCGACCTATTGTATTGACTTAAGACTGCTCCAACCGCGAATCCACTTGCATCACATCTAAATTGAAATGTTTTACTGAAATCTAGCAGAACAAAACTGGCTATCCAATTATCTTTTCCTTCAACAACTTGAAACTTTTCTCTGCTTCCTTTGTCCAATGAAAATATTTGTGTCTTTTCTTGATTGTGTCCATCATTGATGCACTAGTCCCACTAAAATTTCCGATGAACTTCCTGTAAAACCTGGCTAGTCCATGAAAGCTTCTGACTTCAAAGATATTTCTCGGCGATGGTCATTCTTTGATTTATTTTACTTTCTCAGGATCCATCTTTAACTCATTCGAAGAGATCACAAACCCCAAATAAATGAGTTCTCTCTTCATGAAAGACGACTTCTTCGGATTTATCTGCAAATTCTCTTGCTGCAATCTCCTCATCACTAGAGTTAGGTGTCTCAAATGTTCTTCCTCAGTCTTACTGAAGATCAGTATATCATCAAGATACACAATTACAAATTTACCAATGAAATCCTTCAAGACTTCGTTCATTAATCTCATGAAAGTACTTGGTGCATTCGTCAAACCAAATGACATGACATGCCATTCATACAGCCCTTCATTCGTCTTGAATGTCATCTTCCATTCATCACCTTCCCTCATTCTAATCTAATGATATCCTCTTTTCAAATCAATTTTTGAAAAAAACCTTTCTCCACTCAAGCAATCCATCAAGTCATCCATCTGTTCGACAACACAGGTATTCCAACAGAGGACGAACACCTTCAGTAACCACTCACATAACCAGATCAAAGATCAACACACCGATGTTTTTACGTGGTAAAACCCCTACGGGGAAACATCCACGGCCCCAGCCAACGCGGCTACTTGGAGCAGTTTATTAATGCAAA
>ML785246.1:134540-173412 GCA_009831015.1 Picea engelmannii
ATTCACTTCTTAGTTTTCTTTGCGTGTCTTTGAGCTTGCTATTTTCAATCTCAACATGTTTCAATTTTTTAAGATTCTCATCTTCTTGTTGAATAATTTTTTCTTCATGATTTTCTTCTTCTTCATTGGAATTTTCTTCTTCAATGTAATTTCTTTCAATCCTTGGATGAGGACATTCAAATTCAACATGACCTACTCCTTCACAATTAAAGCAAAAGAACTGACCTCTATTTTCTTCTTTGAAATATGAGATGTTGTAATTTGCTTCAACTTCTTCTTCTGCGTATTCCCTTACATAAAGGTCTTATAGCTTGTCCCAAATCTCTTTTGATGATGCACATGATCCCACCTTGGATTTCACTGAATCTGTCAATCCATCCAGGATGGTATCTATTGCCAATTTGTTGTTCCTTTTTGCTTCCTTCTCAGCTGCAATCTTTGGTTTCTTCAAAGCATTGTAACCTGAAGCAACTGAGAACCAAACATCCACCCCAAGAGCTTTCAATTAAGTTTCCATTCTATTACTCCAGTATTCAAAATTGCTTCCATCAAATGGTGGAATCCCATTTGGAATTTTGTCTTCCATTTCTTCTTAGGATCTTCCTTCCAGTGGTTAAACTGTACTAAAGGTAACCCGCTCTGATACCAATTGTTGATACTGAGAGGGGGGTGAATAAGTATCAAGTACAATTTAAAACCTTTTTCAACTTATACTTAAACCATTCAACTATATCCAATGAGCAATGAACAATAGTATAAGAGTTACACCAATACACCGTAATACACCATGCACAATATATAAGAAATAATCAATAGTTATTGTTCAAGGGAAATAATGACTTCCAAAGGTAGCTACAGCTTCCAAATGTAAAAGGAGGGATAAACCTCCAAGAGGAAGATACAATCCTCCAATATCAAGAGAGAGTTGAACTTTCCATCCTTGCCCCTTCCTTCCAACTAAGAATATATGAGAGATAATAAAACTTTACATTAAATCATCACATAGAACCTGATAATGCTTCATGAGAATTCTTCAATTTCTGCAATTCTTCAATTCTTGGAGTACTCTGATCCTGTAGATAATATTACTCAATGTATTGTCTGAAACTCCTCCAATTTTCACTCCTTGAATCCTCTCCAAAAAGAGGTTATAGAAATAATGGTAGACTTTATTCAATTCTGGTCTATTTAGGAGAGTGAACTTGCACATAATTCCCCACGCTCAATATTTAACATTCTATTCTGAAACTTGTACACAAGAAACTAAAATCCGTACTCTATCCAATGAAATTTGTCCCACTTCATTTGGATTATTGATGAATAAGTTATGACTGTTTTACCCAGAACACCTGTTTATTGACTAGCTTCAGGACTGGTCACAAACCCTATCTTCCACAGAGTGTATCTCCATAATTATAGCGAATCAAGAGTTGAAATTTTTAACAAAGGTACCTTGATATGTCTTTTCAATACCATAGCGATTTCACCATCTGAATAGTTCTAGAAAATGTTTTATAGTAAAAATGGTAAGATGACCTGAAAATAACATACCTTAGAACACATCACCAAAAGACTTCATCCTCCCTTGAAATCCGGCCTTCTTTTCTTCTTATTTCCTCTGAAATTCAAATTGTATCAAAATAAATGTCTAATGATGTTTATTTGTACGATTTATGTCACTTCATTTTAACATTAGGGCTGACCTGACACTTTCTTATTTTGTAATTCTTTTCTTTAATTATCTTCAGGGCCTACATGTACTTCCTTCTTCAATTCACTTTGTCGTCTTAAAAAATTCATTTTTCCTCAACCATGAGGATCCACGTGACGTGCCACATACCACCGGAAACAACATGATGTATACTATCCATTCATGGGTGTTGTATATGCATGTGCATTGTCCTTCATGTCCAAATACCTTTATCAATATTGCGGTCCAAAACCCATGACTAGGGTTGACATCAATGACAACAACCAATCTTCCAACACTATCCTTCTTTCTGGGACTTCAGATACATCAAAGCAATCAAAGAATTTTTATTTCTTAAACCAAGTATATCAGAGAAATGCTAAAGAGGTTCAGAATGGAAGAATGCAAACCAGTTATCACTCCCATGCAAACCAGTTGCAAGTTGAGAAAAAATTATGATTCAAAGCCTACAGATCAGAGGCAATACAGGTCAATGATTGGCAGCCTACTGTATGTGAAAACATCTAGACCAGATGTAATGAAGGCAGTTGGACAGGTGGCATGATTGCAAGCAACACCAAAGGAATCACATGTATTAGCAGTGAAGAGGATTTTTAGATATCTCAAAGGAACATAAAAGTTTGGATTATGGGATCCAAAAGGAAAGGATCTATCACTAATTGCCTACACAGATACAGATTGGGTAGGTTGTATTGATGACCAACGAAGCACCAGTGGAGTAACGTTCTACTTGGGTTAGTGTTTAGTATAATTTCTAAGTAAAAAACAATCATCAATATCTTTATCTACAACCGAGGCAGAGTATATTGCAGCAACATCATGTTGTACATAGGTACTTTGGATGAAACAAACTCTAACAGATATATAGGTTGAGTATGATGAGCCCATTCCAATATATTGTGATAATACAAGCACCATCAGTATCTCGAAGAACCCGGTGATGCACTCCAAGATGAAGCAAATTCCAATCAAGTATCACTCTCTACGGGAGCAGGTTGCAGAAAAGAACATCATAGTTGAGTATGTGGGCACAAAAGAACAAGTGATAGACATGTTTACAAAACCACTTCCATGGGAAGCCTTTGAATATATTCTCCAAAGACTTGGAGTTATTTCCACTCCAAAATGAATGCTTTTTGAACGATTTTCTTATATGTCTTAGATGTACACGAAGAATCACCATAAGAGGAAAGTTCAGTCAGGGGGAGCAACCCTGGATGGAAAGATGCTTTTGCCATTGATGACAAAGGGGGAAATATTTATCAGATGCAGAGGACAGAGGCATGGTTCTAGGGGGAGCAGATTTATCATATGCAGAGGAAAGAGGCATGGTTATAGGGGGAGCATGAGTCATATGATTTCAGTATTGCATCAGAGTGTTGCCATCAATTGCAAAGGGGGGGATTCTTGATTAAGGTTGGTTGTCAATGATGTCAACCCTTGAAGAAAGCTCTGCAACACAAAGGTTTGGGTAATGGACCCAATATTGTTTGATGTAAATATGACTCATTATTGTCTTGTCATGGTTGATAAGAAGTAAATATGGATGAACTCCAAAGTGGTCCCCTTATGGTGAAAGCCCTCACGGGAAGACATTTTACGGAGTAAGAGAACCCATGCTTAGTTGTGGAATAATGAGATGAAGGATAGTGAATTTTTCAGAGAAACTATCTTAGATGGATATTTTTTTTCATGCCATTTCCACTGGTATGTGGAATGTCACATAACTCCTCACGGTTAGAGAGTTATGACCATGTGAAGTTGGAGAACCCAAGTTTTTGTAATGGACCCAAGTTTGTTTGATGGATAATGGTATGATTTTTGATATATTTTATGGCAATACTATTATATATGGATAGTACATGTCATTCCATTTCTGGTGGTATGTGGAACACCACATAACTCCTCACGGTTTGAGAGTTATGGCCTTACGAAGTTGGACGACCCTCATATGTTGGCTTGAAGCCCCAAAAGGTCAAAGTAGTCAAAGTGGTTTAAGAGACTTTAGAAGGTAAATAATAAAGTGAAGTGATGAATGTAATATAATTCAAAGTGAATACAAAATAAATTATTTAATAATAAATTTAATGGAGAAATTATAACTGGGTTAACCCTGAAATAAGGAAAGTGGACAAAGTGACATAGAAGATGTTTTTAAGGAAGCTACTTGGAGAGTATAAATAAGAGACAAGGCTCTCTCATTTAACAGACACTTGAGAATATTGAATATGTATATTTTTCTGAGGTAAGCAAAGGATATCTAAGCCGAATTTATGAGGGATGGTAAAGAAAAGAAGGCCGGAATTCAAGGAAGGATAAATTCTTTTGATGGTGCTTTCTAAGGTATGTTATTTACAGGTCATCTCACCATTTTCACTATAAATTTGTTTCTATAACGAGTCATACCATGAAATTTCTATGCCATTGTGAAAACATATCCAAGAATCTGTGGTAAACAATTGATCTTGTGGTTTTTTGTATTTTTGGAGTTACACTCCGTGGAAAATAGGGTTTGTGGCTAGTCCTGAAACTAGTCTAAAACATGTGTTTCCAGTAAAGACATCATAACATCTTCATAACAGATCCAAATTCAGCAAGACAAAATGTGATGGTTAGAGTAAAGTCTATAGTATATTTTTTAATAGTTTCATATCTATTAAATAAATATTTCATGTGGGGCACGCTCTACAAGGTCTCTCTCTAGAATAAGCCATAATTGAGCAAGGTATGCCATTTTTTCTATAACTTATTTTCTGAGAGGTTCCAAGTAGTGACACTTGGAGGAATTGCATAAAACACACTGAAGAACATTGTGTATTAGTTTCATATATTTATTTATTACAGGTATAAATTTATTATTATTTCAAGTTAGGGTTGTTGACTAATCCAAAACTAGTCATGTGAGACTAAAGAAAAGTTTGATGAAAATGCTAGTCTCTTGTTGTTAAAGTTAAGAAAGGTTTGCAGGAATGTGATCATATACACCAGGTATATTATAGAGTTAGAAATCATATTTGGATGATGAAATTGATGAGGACATTTGGTTGAGGTACATGTCGGGTACATGGTTGAGACAAGTAGTTGATGAGTTGACACATACATGAGGTGTATAGTTGATTATGTTGGTACATTTTGATGAGTCTTAGTTGATGAGTAGTTGATACATGATTGGTACATACTTGGTACATGGTTGGAGGCACTTGTTAATAGTATTGTTGACTCATGTTTTGGATAATGTAGCATACTTTTATTATTAGAAGAACATATTGATCTTGGTGATGATTATGAGTTGTTGTGTTATGCTTGGTTGACACACATCTTTGAGAGTTGTCTTGGTGATTGATCTTGGTGAGTAGATCTGATTTGGTTGATAAGATTGATGAGATAGGTTGTTGTGATAGGTTGTTTGGACAAGTTGTTGTGACAGGTTATTTTTATAGGTTTGGTGTATGGTTGATGCACTTGTTCAAGGTACAGGTTGAGGTACAGGTTGGTGCATGGTTGATGCACTTATTTATGGTACAAGTTGATTACAGGTTTTTTGGTATAGGTTGGTGCATGGTTGATGCACTTGTTTATGGCACAAGTTAATTATAGTTTGAGGTACAGGTTGAGTCATGGTTGATGCATGGCTTAGGTTATTGGTACAGGTTATTTGGTGCAGGTTGATTGGTACAGGTTTATAGCAGTATATCTCATAGTGATAGTGTGATAGTGGTTCCATCATTCTACTTATACGTCAGGGCAGTTGGACAGGGCAAGGATAGGTAGTTGTAGCCACCTTCCGGTTGTAGCCAGAGAACATAGGGGGTTGTAGCCTCCTTTTGGTTGTATCCAGAGAATTGGGGAGTTGGAGCTTCCCTCAGGTTGTAGCCTGAGAAACTTGGGGGTTGGAGCCTCCTTCCAGTTGTAGCTGGAAAGCAAAGGAAGTTGGTGCTTCCAATGAATGTAATTCGTCAAGACATATAAGATAAAACATTCTGTGGTTTTCTCCCGCTTTGGGTTTCCACGTAAAACATTGGTGTATTGTGTATGTGTATGATTGTTCATTTGTTCTTTACTTATTTACTCTGCAGTTATTGGATGACAATGATACATTAATATAAAACTTGGATTATATGGTTAAAAAAGGATTAAATTGCTCTATTACTGATTCATCCCCCCTCTCAGTAATCCAACAACTAGTAAAATACCAATACCAATACCAATACCATACTAGTACAATACCATACCAATACCATACCATACCATATGAATACTGTACAATACAAAACCTAACAGAGAAACATTTTTGAGTTCTGTGAGATGTTGCAAGTTTGTTTAGGCATGCACTAGGTGACCACATTATCCATCTGCTCCTGAGGGACGATTTCATAAATTGGACCCCTTAATCCAAATGTTGCATTACTTCAAATTGAGAAAAACACTAGTTCTAGAAATCAATGAGTAAAGAAACTTTCAAGGCTTGGCACCTGGGAGTGAGGGGTGTTCTAGCTAAAATCCTATCTTAGTAATCCATCCGAGTCAACGGTTCCTCAATCCAAGTCTTGGTTTTCCTTTTATGCCCAGTTGCAAGTCGCATCCCAAACAATTTCAGGGACTCTTGACCAATTCCTCCTTAGGGCATAAAAACCTAACGGAGTAACATATTTGAGTTCCATGAGATGTTGCAAGCTTGTTTATGCATGGACTAGATGAACACATTATTGATCTGCTCATGAGGGATAATTTCATAAATTGGACCCCTTAATCCAAATGATGCATTGCTTCAAATTGAGAAAAACACCAATTCTCGAAATCAATGATTAAAGCAACTTATGAGGCATGGCACCCAAGAGTGAGGGGTGCTCTAGCTAAAATCCTATCCTAGTAATCCATAGAAGTCAAAGGCTCCTCAATCTGAGTCTCGGTTTTCTTTTTATTCCCAGTTTCAAGTCACATCCCAGACTCTTGGCCAATTCCTCCTAAGGGCATAAAAGACTAACAGAGCAACATTTTCAAGTTTCTTGAGATGCTCCAATATTTTTAGGCATGGAATAGGTGATCACATTATCCATCCTCTCCCGAGGGATGATTTCATAAATTGGACCGCTTAATCCAAATGCTGCATTGCTTCAAACTAAGCAAAACACTAGTTCTCTAAATCAATGAGTAAAGCAACATTTGAGGCTTGGCAACCAGGAGTGAGGGGTGTTCTAGCTGAAATCACATCTTAGTAGTCCATCAGAGTCGACAGTTCCTCAATCTGAGTCTCGGTTTTTGTTTTATACCCAGTTGCAAGTCGTATCCCAAACAATTTCAGGGACTCTTGGCCAATTCCTCCTCAGGGCATAAAAACCTAACGGAGCAACATTTTTGAGTTTCGTGAGATGCTACAAGCTTGTTTAGGCATGGAATAGGTGACCACATTATTGATCGGCTCAAGAGGGATGATTTCATAAATTGGACCCCTTAATCCAAATGCTGGATTGCTTCAAACTGAGAAAAACACTAATTCTCGAAATCAATGAGTAAAGCAACTTCCGAGGCATGGCACCCGAGAGTGAGGGGTGATCTAACTGAAATATTATCTCCATAATCCATCAAAGTCAATGGTTCCTCAATCCGAGTCTCGGTTTTCTTTTTATGCCCAGTTGCAAGTGGCATCCCAAACCATTTCAGGGACTCTTGTCCAATTCCTCCTCAGGACATAAAAACCTAATAGAGCAACATTTTTGAGTTCCGTGAGATGCTGCAATATTGTTTAGGCATGGAATAAGTGACCACATTTTCCATCCTCTCCCGAGGCATGGTTTTATAAATTGGACCCCTAAATCCAAATGTTGCATTTCTTCTTACTGAGCAAAACCCAAGTTCTCAAAATCGACGGAAAAAACAACTTACGAGGGATTAGACCTGGAGGTAAGGGGTTCTCTAGTTGAACTCCTATGCCAGGAATCCAATGGAGATGACGGTTCCTCAATCTGAGTCTCAGTTTTCATGATATGTCGAGTTGCAAGTCGCATCCCAAACCATTTTGGGCACTCTTGGCCAATTCCTCCTCAGGGCATAAAAACCTAACGGAGCAACATTTTTGAGTTTTGCAAGATGTTGCAAGCTTGTTTAGGCATGGACTAGGTGACCACATTATTGATTTTCTCATGAGGGACAGTTTCATAAATTGGACCCCTTAATCCAAATGTTGCATTTCTTCAAACTAAACCAAACACTAATTCACGAGTGAGGGGTGCTCTAGCTGAAATTCTATGCTAGGAATCCAATGGAGACGATGATTTCTCAATCTGAGTCTCAGTTTGCATTATATACTGAGTTACAAGTCGCATCCCAAACCATTTCGGGGACTCTTGGCCAATTCCTCCTCAAGGCGTAAAAACCTAACGGAGCAACATTTTTGAGTTCTGTGAGATGTTGCAAGCTTGTTTAGGCATGGACTAGGTGACCACATTATCGATCTTCTCACGAGGGACAGTTTCATAAATTGGACCCCTTAATTCAAATGTTGCATTGCTTCAAACTGAGCAAAACACTAGTTCTCAAAATCAATGAGTAAAGCAACTTTCGAGGCATGGCACTCGGGAGTGAGGGGTGATCTAGCTGAAATCCTATGCCAAAAGTCCAACAGAGATGACTGTTCCTCAATCCGAGTCTCAATTTTTGTTTTATGCCCAGTTGCAAGTAGCATCCCAAACCATTTCGAGGACTCTTGGCCAATTCCTCATCAGGGCATAAAAGCCTAACAGAGCAACATTTTTGAGTTCCATGAGATGCTGCATGCTTTTTTAGGCATGGACTAGGTGATCACAATGTCCATCCACTCTCGAGTCATGGTTTCCTAAATTGGACCCCTAAATCCAAATTTTGCATTGCTTCTTACTGAGCAAAACACTAGTTTTCGAAATCGATGAAAAAAACAACTTTCGAGGGATTGGAACTGGGAGTGAGGGATACTCTAGCTAAAATCTTATGCTAGGAATCCAACAGAGATGATGGTTCCTCAATCTGAGTCTCGGTTTTCATTTTATTCATAGTTGCAAGTCACATCCCAAACAATTTCATGGAATCTTGACAAATTCCTCCTCGGGGCATAAAAACCTAACAGAGGAGCATTTTTGAGTTTCATGAGATGTTGCAAGCATGTTTAGGCATGGACTAGGTGACCACATTATCGATTTTCTCACAAGGTACGATTTCACAAATTGGACCCCTTAATCCAAATGTTGCATTGCTTCAAACTGAGTAAAACACTAATTCTCTAAATCAATGAGTAAAGAAACTTTCGAGGCATGACACCCAAGAGTGAGGGGTGCTCTAGCTGAAATCCTATCCCAGTAATCCATCGAAGTCGTTGGTTCCTCAATCCGAGTCTCGGTTTTCTTTTTATGCTTAGTTACAAGTGGCATCCTAAACCATTTTGGGGACTCTTGTCCAATTCCTCCTCAGGGAATAAAAACCTAACAGAGCAACATTTTTAAGTTTCAGGAGATGCTGCAATATTGTTTAGGCATGGACTATGTAACAACATTATCGATCTTCTCACAAGGGATGGTTTCATAAATTGGACCCCTTAATCCAAATGCTACATTGCTTCAAACTGAGCAAACCACTAATTCTCAAAATCAATGAGTAAAGCAACTTTCGAGGCATGGCACCCGAGAGTGAGGGGTTCTCTAGCTAAAATCCTATCCCAGTAATCCATCGAAGTCAACGGTTCCTCAATTCGAGTCTCGGTGTTATTTTTATGCTTAGTTGCAAGTCGCATCCCAAACCATTTCAGGGACTCTTGGCCAATTCCTCCTTAGGGCATAAAAGACTAACGGAGCAATATTTTTGAGTTCTGTGAGATGTTGCAAGCTTGTTTAGGCATGAAATAGGTGACCACATTATCCATCCACTCCTGAGGGATGATTTCATAAATTGGACCCCTTAATCCAAATGTTGCATTGCTTCAAGCTGAGCAAAACACTAGTTCTCGAAATCAATGAGTAAATCAACTTTTGACGCTTGGGACCCATAAGTGAGGGGTGTTATAGCTAAAATCATATTGTAGTAATCCATTGGATTTGACGGTTCCTCAATCCAAGTCTTGATTTTCGTTTTATGCCCAGTTGCAAGTGACATCCCAAACAATTTCAGGGACTCTTGGCCAATTCCTCCTCAGGGCATAAAAACCTAACGGAGCAGAATTTTTGAGTTTCGTGAGTTGTTGCAAGATTTTTTAGGCATGGAATAGGTGAACACATTATCGATCTACTCATGAGGGATCGTTTCATAAATTGGACCCCTTAATCCAAATGTTGCATTGCTTCAAACTGAGCAAAAAACTAATTCCTTAAATCAATGAGTAAAGCAACTTCTGAGGCATGGAACCCAAGAGTGAGGGATTCTCTAGCTGAAATTATATCCTAGTAATCCATCGAAGTCAACGGTTCCTCAATCTGAGTCTCATTTTTCGTTTTATGCCCAACTGCAAGTGGCATCCCAAACCATTTCATGGACTCTTGTCCAATTCCTCCTCAGGGCATATAAACCTAATGGAGCAACATTTTTTATTTCCGTGAGATGCTACAATATTGCTTAGGCATGGACTATGTGACCACAGTGTCCATCCACTCCCGAGGCATGGTTTTATAAATTGAAATGTTTAATCCAAATGTTGCATTGCTTCAAACTAAGCAAAACACTAGTTCTCAAAATCAATGAGTAAAGAAACTTTCAAGGCATGGAACCCGAGAGTGAGGGGTTATCTAGTTGAAATCCTATCCCAATCATCCATCGAAGTTGACAGTTCCTCAATCCGAGTCTTAGTTTTCTTTTTATGCCCAGTTGGAAGTGGCATCCCAAGCCATTTCAGGGACTCTTGGCCAATTCCTCCTCAGGGCATAAAAACCTAACGGAGCAACATTTTTGAGTTCCATGAGATGATGCAAGATTTTTTAGGCATGGACTAGGTGACCACATTATTGATTTTCTCATGAGGGACAGTTTCATAAATTG
The DNA here is from genome assembly GCA_009831015.1 of Picea engelmannii. Lineage (NCBI taxonomy): Eukaryota > Viridiplantae > Streptophyta > Pinopsida > Pinales > Pinaceae > Picea > Picea engelmannii. Next base: position 145,246 of record ML785246.1, read on the forward strand.
GACCCCTTAATCCAAATGTTGCATTGCTTCAAACATAGCAAAACACTAATTCTCGAAATCAATGAGTAAAGCAACTTTTGTGGCATGTCACCCGAGAGTGAGGGGTGCTCTAGCTGAAATCCTATCCCAGTAATCCATCGAAGTCAACAATTCTCAATCCAAGTCTCGGTTTTCTTTTTATGCCCAGTTGCAAGTGGCATCCCAAACCATTTCAGAGACTCTTGTCCAATTCATCTTTAGGTCATAAAAACCTAACAGAGCAACATTTTTGAGTTTCGTGAGATGATGCAATCTTGTTTAAGCATGGACTATGTGACCACATTGTCCATCCTCTCCTGACGCATGGTTTTATAAATTGGACCCCTAAATTCAAATGTTGCATTGTTTTCTTACAGAGCAAAACCTTAGTTCTCAAAATCAATGAAAAAAATAACTTACGAGGGATTGGACCCGAGAGTGAGGGGTGCTCTAGCTGAAATCCTATGCTAGAAGTCTAACGGAGATGTCGGTTCCTCAATCCAAGTCTTGGTTTTCTTTTTATGCCCAGTTGCAAGTGGCATCCCAAACCATTTCGGGGACTCTTGTCCAATACCTCCTCGGGGCATAAAAACCTAATGGAACAACATTTTTGAGTTCCGTGAGATGTTGCAATATTGTTTAGGCATGGACTATGTGACTAAATTTTCCATTCACTCCCAAAGCATGGTTTTATAAATTGGATCCTTTAATCCAAATGTTGCATTGCTTCAAACTGAGAAAAACACTAATTCTTTAAATCAATGAGTAAATCAACTTCCGAGGAATGACACCCGAGAGTGAGGGGTGCTCTAGTTGAAATCCTATCCCAGTAATCCATCGATGTCGACGGTTCCTCAATCTGAGTCTCAGTTTTCTTTTTATGCCCAGTTGCAAGTTGCATCCCAAACCATTTCGAGGATTCTTGTCCAATTCCTCCTTAGGGCATAAAAACCTAGTGGTGCAACATTTTTGAGTTTTGTGAGATGCTGCAAGCTTGTTTAGTCATGGACTAGGTGACCACATTATCTATCTTCTTACAAGGGAAGGTTTCATAAATTGGACCCCTTAATCCAAATGTTGCATTGCTTCAAACTGAACAAAAGACTAGTTCTCTAAATCAATGAGTAAAGAAACTTCCGAGGAATGACACTTGAGAGTGAGGGGTGCTCTAGTTGAAATCCTATCCCAGTAATCCATCAATGTCTATGGTTCCTCAATCCGAGTCCTGGTTTTCTTTTTATTCCCAGTTGCAAGTGGCATCCCAAACCATTTTGGGGACTCTTGTCCAATTCCTACTCAAGGCATAAAAACCTAACGAAGAAACATTTTTGAGTTCCGTGAGATGATGTAATCTTGTTTAGGTATGGACTATGTGACCACATTATCCATCCACTCCCGATGCATGGTTTTATAAATTGGACCCCTAAATTCCAATGTTGCATTACTTCTTACTGAGCAAAACCCTAGTTCTCAAAATCGATGAAAAAAACAACTTACGAGGGATTGGACCTGGGAGTGAGGGGTGCTCTAGCTGAAATACTATGCCAAGAATCCAACAGAGATGACGGTTCCTTGATCGGAGTCTCTTTTTTTGTTATATACCGAGTTGCAAGTCGCATACCAAACCATTTCGGGGACTCTTGACCAATTCCTCCCCAGAGCATAAAAACCTAACGGAGCAACATTTTTGAGTTCTATGAGGTGTTGCAAGCTTGATTAGGCATGGAATAGGTGACCACATTATCGATCTTCTCACGACGGAGGGTTTCAAAAATTGGACCCCTTAATCCAAACGCTGCATTGCTTCAAACTGAGAAAAAAACTAATTCTCGAAATCAATGAGTAAAGCAACTTTTGAGGCATGGAACCTGAGAGTGAGGGGTGCTCTAGCTGAAATCCTATCCCAGTAATCCATCGAAGTCAACGGTTCCTCAATCCCAGTCTTGGTTTTCTTTTTATACCCATTTGCAAGTGGCATCCCAAACCATTTCGGGGACTCTTGTCCAATTCCTCCTCAGGGCACAAAAACCTAACGGAGCAACATTTTTGAGTTCTGTGAGATGATGCAAGCTTGTTTAGGCATGGACTAGGTGACCACATTATCGATCTACTCACGAGGGATGATTTCATAAATTGGACCCCTTAATCCAAATGATGCATTTCTTCAAACTGAGCAAAACACTAATTCGTGAAATCAATGAGTAATGAAACTTTTTAGGTATGGCACCCGAGAGTGAGGGGTGCTCTAGCTAAAATCCTATCCCAGTAATCCATCAAAGTCAACAGTTCCTCAATCTGAGTCTCCATTTCCGTTTTATGCCCAGTTGCAAGTGGCATCCTAAACCATTTCAGGGACTCTTGTCCAATTTCTCCTCAGGGCATAAAAACATAACAGAGAAACATTTTTTAGTTCCGTGAGATGCTGCAATATTGTTTAGGCATGGAATATGTGACCACATTATCATCCTCTCCCAAGGCATGATTTTATAAATTAGATCCTTTAATCCAAATGTTGCATTGCTTCAAACTAAGCAAAACAATAGTTCTCAAAATCAATGAATAAAAAAACTTCTGAGGCATGGCACTCGAGAGTGGGGTGATCTAGTTGAAATCATATCCCAATAATCCATCGAAGTAGACGGTTCCTCAATCTGAGTCTTGGTTTTCTTTTTATGCCCAGTTGCAAGTGGCATCCTAAATCATTTTAGGGACTCTTGGCCAATTCCTCCTCAGGGCATAAAAATCTAATGGAGTAGTTTTTTTTTAGTTCCATGAGATGTTGCAAGCTTGTTTAGGCATGGACTAGGTGACCACATTATCGATCTTCTCACAAGGGAAGGTTTCATAAATTGGACCCCTTAATCCAAATGTTGCATTGCTTCAAACTGAGGAAAACACTAATTCTCGAAATCAATGAGTAAAGCAACTTCCGAGGCATGGAACCCAAGAGTGAGGGGTTCTCTAGCCATCGAAGTCCACGGTTGCTCAATCCGAATCTCATTTTTCATTTTATGCCCAGTTGCAAGTGGTATCCCAAACCATTTCGGGGACTCTTGTCCAATTCCTCCTTAGGGCATAAAAACCCAACAGATCAACATTTTTGAGTTCTGTGATATGCTGCAATATTTTCTAGGCATAGACTATGTGACCACACTGCCCATCCGCTCCCGAGGCATGGTTTTATAAATTGGACCGCTAAATTCAAATGTTTCATTGCTTCAAACTGAGAAAAACCCTAGTTCTCAAAATCGATGAAAAAAACAACTTACGAGGGATTGGATCTGAGAGTGAGGGGTGCTCTAGCTAAAATCCTATGCTAGAAATCCAATGAAGATGAAATTTCCTCAATATGAGTCTCATTTTTCTTTATATACCGAGTTGTAAGTTGCATCCTAAACCATTTTGGGGATTCTTGGCCAGTTCCTCCTCAGGGCATAAAAACCTAACGAGGCAACATTTTTGTGTTCTGTGAGATGATGCAAGCTTGTTTAGGCATGGACTAGGTTACCACATTATCGATCTGCTCACGAGAGATTGTTTCATAAATTGGACCCCTTAATCCAAATGTTGCATTGCTTCAAACTGAGCAAAACACTAATTCTCAAAATCAATGAGTAAAGCAACTTCCGAGGCATTTCACCCGAGAGTGAGGGGTGCTCTAGCTAAAATCCTATCCCAGTAACCATCGAAGTCGATGGTTCCTCAATATGAGTCTTGGTTTTCGTTTAATGCCCAATTGCAAGTTGCATCCAAAACCATTTCGGGGACTCTTGTCCAATTCATCCTCAGGGCATAAAAACCTAATTGAGGAACATTTTTGAGTTCCGTGAGATGCTGCAATCTTGTTTGGGCATGGACTATGTGACCACATTGTCCATCATCTCTCGAGGCATGTTTTTATAAATTGGACCCCTAAATTCAAATGTTTCATTGCTTCTTACTGAGCAAAACTCTAGTTCTCAAAATCGATGAAAAAAACAACTTACGAGGGATTGGACCCGGGAGTGAGGGGTGCTCTAGCTGAAATCCTATGCCAGGAATCCAACGGAGATGATGGTTCCTCAATCGGAGTCTCGATTTTTGCTATATACCGAGTTGCAAGTCGCATCCCAAACCATTTCGGGGACTCTTGACCAATTCCTCCTCAGGGCATAAAAACCTAACGCAACAACATTTTTGAGTTCCCTGAGATATTTCAAGCTTGATTAGGCATGGACTAGGTGACCACATTATCTATCTTCTCACAAGGGATGGTTTCATAAATTGGACCCCTTAATCCAAATTTTGCATTGCTTCAAACTGAGAAAAACACTAACTCTCGAAATCAATGAGTAAAGAAACTTCTGAGGCATGGCACCCAAGAGTGAGGGGTGCTCTAGCTGAAATCCTATCCCAATAATCCATGAAAGTCGACGGTTCCTCAATCTGAGTTTCAGTTTTCTTTTTATGCCCATTTTCAAGTGGCATCCCAAACCATTTTGGGGACTCTTGTCCAATTCTTCCTCAGGGCATAAAAACCTAACGGAGCAACATTTTTGAGTTCTGTGAGATGTTGCAATCTTGTTTAGGCATGGACTATGTGACCACATTTCCCATCCGCTCCCGAGGCATGGTTTTATAAATTGGACCCCTAAATCCAAATATTGCATTGCTTCTTACTGAGAAAAACCCTAGTTCTCAAAATTGATGAAAAAAACAACTTACGAGGGATTGGACCCGAGAGTAAGGGGTGATCTAGCTGAAATCCTATGTCAGGAATCCAACGGAGATGACAATTCCTCAATCTGAGTCTCGTTTTTCATTATATACTAAGTCACAAGTCACATACCAAACCATTTCGAGGACTCTTGGACAATTCCTCCCCAGGGCATAAAAACCTAACGAAGAACATTTTTGAGTTCTGTGAGATGTTGCAAGCTTGTTTAGGCATGGACTAGGTAACCACATTATTGATCTGCTTACGTGGGACGGTTTCATAAATTGGACCCCTTAATCCAAATGTTGCATTGCTTCAAACTGAGTAAAGAAACTTCTTAGGCATGGCACCTGAGAGTGAGGAGTGCTCTAGCTGAAATCCTATCCCAGTAATCCATCAAAGTCAATGGTTCCTCAATCCGTGTCTCGGTTTTCTTTTTATGCCCAGTTGCAAGTGGCATCCCAAACCATTTCGAGGACTCTTGTCCAATTCCTCCTTAGGGAATAAAAACCTTAAGTCACGACATGACATAGCATGTAAAGGCAAGGCATGATATGTTAATACAAGGCATGGAAAGTGAATTCAAGGCATGACATTGCAAGGCATGGTATGGAGGGGCATGGAATGGAAAGACATACCATATGATAGCAAGGCATGGCATGGCATAGTATGGCAAGGCAAGGCATGGTATGGAATAGCATGGCAAGGCAAGGCATGGCATGGCATGGCAACACATGGAAAGGCAAGGAATGCTAAGGCAAGCCATGGCAACACATGACAAGGCATGAAAAGGCAAGCCATGGAATGACATGGCATGGAAAAGTATGGTATGGTATGGAATGACATAGCAAGGTCAGGCAAGGCAATACACCTTGACACTTTTTATTATATTTTTGTCATAATTTTCAACCCTTTAGGGCTTGATGTATTGAATTTTTTCTTTGAAAGGATTGACATTTGGATGTGGTCTAGTTGAATGAGTATCGAGAGCATCTTCAAAATTACCTATAAACTAGTTAATTCTCAAAGGAACTTTGAAGCATATTACAATGGGCCAAAATGTCCTAGAAAAATATTCATTTGTGAAATACAAGAGAAGAATATATATAGACCAATTAACTCTGAAAGGATTTTTATAGAAAAACATAATCATATATATCACACAATGGAGAGGGTTGGCACTTATGGTTGTGTAATAGAATTTACAATTGATAGTTAAAATGTATAACACATTTTTTTACAATCTTTACTAACGTTTATTGGAATTGTTGCATGTTTTACAAGATTGGAACGACTTCTTATTTGTAACTTATTTGAAATTTTATTATGGTATGTTCACTTTGATATGATGTAATATGATTATGGTTTCGTTTCATATGTTGTAATATTAGAAATATAACACAAAAATTACATATTGCATGAAATAAATAATAAATTTTCATTTTGAATGTTCGTTTTTGCAGAACATGGGTCTTCTAGAAGATCTAGTTGATCTTCATGAGATAGATCCAGATTATAATGGGTTTGATATAGACATGAGAGATGATGATGATGAGTCAGATGAAGAAGACACTGTGAATGACGACGATGATCACCAAAATGATGATGACCTAGTTGTTGGTAGTAGCCAGTGACATTGATCATATAGACTCCATCATTGATCATTGTTGTATATAGTTATGATGCACATATTATGTGCATCATAAATGCTAAAGAGGTTTGGAATGGAAGATTGCAAACCAATTACCACTCCTATGCAAACCAGTTGCAAGTTGAGCAAAGATGATAATTCAAAGTCTACAGACTAGAGGAAATACAATTCAATGATTGATATCTTACTATATGTGACAACATCTAGACCAGATGTAATGCAGGTAGTTGGACAAGTAGCACAATTTTAAGCAGCACCAAAGGAATCACATGTATTAGCAGTGAAGAGGATTTTCAGATATCTCAAAGGAACACAAGAGTTTGGATTATGGTATCTAAAAGGAAAGGAAATATCACTTATTGCCTACACAGATGCAGATTGGGCAGGTTGCATTGATGACCGACGAAGCACCAATGGAGCAACGTTTTACTTGGGTGAGTGTTTAGTATCTTGGTTAAAAAAGAAAAAATCATTAGTATCTTTATCTACAGCCAAGGCATAGTATATTGTAGCAATAGGATGTTGTACTCAGGTCCTATGGATGAAACAAACTCTGACAGATATACAAGTTGAGTATAATGATCTCATTCCAATCTATTGTGATAATACAAGTGCCATCAGTATCTCAAAGAACCTGGTGATGCAATCCAAGACGAAGAAAATTCCAATCAAGTAATACTTTCTATGGGAACAGGTTGCAGAGAAGAACATCAAAGTTGAATATGTGGGCACAAAAGAACAAGTGGTAGACATATTTACAAAACCTCTTCCAAAGGAAGCCTTTGAGTATCTTCACCAAAGAATCAAAGTAATTTCTACTCCAAAATGAATGTTTTTTAATGCTTATCTTATATGTCTTAGATTTACACGAGGAAACACCACAAAGAGGAAAGTAAAGGTTGGGAGATCAGTTTTAGGAAGAGTTCAATCAGGCGGAGTATCCCCATTGATAGTTCAGTTAGGGGGAGCAACCCTAGATGGAAAAATACCTTTTCCATTGATGACAAATGGGGAGAGATTTATCATATGCAAAGCACAAAGGCATGGTTCCAAGGGGAGCGATGCTCACAGGGCGAGCATGAGTGATATGAATTTGGTATTTCATTAGAGTGTTTCCATCAATGCCAAAGGGGGATATTGTTGATTATTTGGGTTGGTTGTCATTGATTTCAACACTTGAAGAAAGTCCGGTAGCGAATTTCAGTAGCACAAAGGTTTGGATAATGGACCCAAGCTTGTTTGACGTATAATGGTATGAGTTTTAATATATTTGAAGGTAAGACCATTATAGATGGATATTACATGTCATGCCATTTCCGGTGGTATGTGGAATGTCACATAAATCCTCATGGTTAGAGAGTTATGGCCATGTGAAGTTGGAGAACCCTCATGAGTCATCTAGAAGCCCCAAAAGGTCAAAGTAGTCAAAGTGTTTGCAAAGAAGAAATTATTTAAATAATAAAGTGAAGTGATGAGTGTACTATAAGTCAAAGAGGATGAAAAATAAATTATTTAAATAATAAATTTAATGGAGAAATTACTAAGTGGACAAGTGGTTAGAAGTGGGTTAACCCTAAAATAAGGAAAGTGGGTTAAGATGGTTAAAAGGTAACCCCTTGAGGAAGCTACATGAAAGTATAAATAAGAGGCAAGGCTCTCTCATTTTAATCACACTTGATAATATTGAATATATACAAGTGAATTAGGTAACCAAAGGATATCTAAGCCGAATTTCAGAGGGAAGGTCAAGTAAAGAAGGCCGAAATTCAAGGGAGGATAAATTCTTTTGATGATGCTTTCTAAGGTATGTTATTTACAGGTCATCTCACCATTTTCATAATAAATTTTTTTATAGAATGATTCAGACTACGAAATAGGAAGGATATTGAGGAAACATATCCAAGTAGCTATGATACAAATTTTAGCTTGTGGGTCATTTTATTTTCGGAGTTACACTCTGTGGAAAATAGGGTTTGTGGCTAGTCCTGAAACTAGTTTAAAAAAAATGTTTCGGGTAAAAACATTATAACCTCTTCATAACAAATCCAAATTTAGTAAGACCAAATGTATTGGTTATAGTATAGTCTATATTATTCTTTGTACCATTTTTAGATCCATAAAACATATATTACATGCGGGGCACGCTCTACAAGTACACTCTCTAGAATAAGCCATAATTCAGCAAGGTATGCCATTTTTTCTATAACTCCTTTTCTGAGAAGTTCCAAGTAGTGAAACCCGGAGGAATTGCATAAAAGACACTGAAGAACATTGTGTACTATTTCTATATATTTATTCATTAAAGGTACATATTTATGATTATTTCAAGTTAGGGTTGTTAACTAATCCAAAATTAGTCACGTGAAACTAGAGTAAAGTTTGATGAAAATGCTAGTCTCTTGTTGTTAAAGTTAAGGAAGGTTTGCAGGTATGTGATCAAATACACCAGGTCTATTATAGAGTTAAAAAACAGATTTGGATGATGAAATTGATGAGGGAATTTGGTTGAGGTACATGTTGGCTACATGGTTGAGACAAGTAGTTGATGAGTTGGCACATACATGAGGTGTATATTTGGGCACTTGTTAGTAGTATTGTTGATACATGGTTTATGGATGATGTAGCATACTTGTCTTGGTATATTATTAGAAGCACATATTGATCTTGGTGATGATTATGAGTTGTTGTGTTATGCTTGGTTGATGCACATCTTGGTGATATTGTGCATATGGTTGAGAGTTGTCTTGGTGAGTAGATTTGTTTTGGTTGTGTTGACGGACAAAATTGACCGCTCGTCAATTGGAAGAGTGAATCCGGGGTTGTCTAATTAACCCAAGCCGTTTGGATGAATTCACTCTGATGGGTTTAATGGCTCTGTTGGCCAATCTAAAGTTCTAAAGAAAGCAAAAAATAACTAAAAGAAATACAATAACTTACTAGATAATAATCACTAAAATATATATGTACATCTAAATACAGTTTTATCTAAATAATATTTATGTAATAGTTCTATTTATCATATATACAATCTGTACAAATCACGAGTTTTAATCTGAACTCATAAAAATCGAATGTAAAATGGTTCTTTTAATGACAGTAATAAAGAAAGCGAAAATACTATTTGTTTTTGGTTTATTTTCTTGTTTGTATGCATTCACAAGATCAAACATTAAACTAATTAATTAAACAGAAACATATAGACAACGAAAAATTATACTATATATAAAAACTTCTATAATAAGCAAGCAAATGAAATAAAAGAACAGACTAACCTATTAATACATCCCACGTCTGTTCAATAGAGAATGTCTAGCCACCTTATCCGAGAAGTAAACCTGCAACGAATCTTAAGATTGCTCTGAATACATGCGAAACAATATGCTGGAAACTGAGTTTTGATAACAGAACATACAATGGGAACAGTCACAGTGATCTTATGATTTACAAGTAACTACAGTGAGATAAATCTTCTTGTAAGAACTTGTATTTAAACATTCAATAGAAAATTGGAGATAATTCTCATAATTTGAATTGAATCGATGATCACCCTATATTGTATTTGAAACATGAGATATGGAAAACATATAAAAAAATGAATTATCTCAACTCACAATAGATCACGAAGACAAAAGAAATCACCATCTATTATCAAATCGAAATAAACATAACTTAAACTAAAACATCATACACAAAAGCTAAAGCTATAACATGCATTATGTTCCATTCAAGTCTGTGTGTAATTGTCCATACTCCATCCCCAGGCCGAGATGACTTTGTTTAAAAAATGATAGGTTTATAAAGGTCTCAGGAAAGATAACTGTTTCTATTCCTGAGATAAAATGTTTGTTTCCAAAATAAAGGGGGAAGCAACCACCCTGATTCTACTAAATCCTAAAAACTAACAACAGTTCATTTCTGTTCATTCAAAATACATCATAGACATGAATGGAAGGTCTTAAGAGTGCCTCAGATCAATTTTGAAATCATGGACCCCTGAATATCATGAAAGAAAAGGAAAATAGAAATATTTCAGATATATTTTCTGTCATTAATTTACACAATTCGAATTAACATAACTGGCTACAAAATCTTGTGATTCTGTAGCTAGTTATTATAGTAAATGAAATCTCATTTTATTTAATGAATAAAACAGACTAATTTAATAATGAAATATAGTTTATTCAATAAACCAAATAATCTAACTTAAGAATGAAAACAACATGCTATTAATTTAAGAGATCATACCTCTAACCATGAAATCATATTGTATCATGAAACCTTGGAATTTACAATGGCTGTAGCAGCCTCAATGTTTCTAAATATCACATGACCTGTGGTCTTGATATGTTTTTCCTTCCCTTGAATAACTAACTCGAACCTCAAGTTTTCTCTTATTAACACATCGACCTGGTCTTTTAAAGCCTTGACCCGTGACTGTAGAATTGGGACATCAGTATAATATCTATCTGTCCATGATAGATAGACCTCACACTTTGAATGTGTGGCAGTTGCATTAGAACAAATAATATTGTGGACTAGGGCGGCTTCCATACGGATAGTAGATTCATTGCAAAACTTGACACCAGGAAACTCTGGATTGTTTTTCAAATAGGGAGGTAAATTATTGACAAAGTTATAGGGTCGATCATGGTGTGGCTCTAATGACTGAAATTTTTCTGCAGTGAGGAACCTCTCAATTTCAGAGTCTGAGCTTTCATGCACTTTGATCAGATTCATTGAACTTGGATGAGAATTCGACTTATTACGAAGTCTCCTAGAAATTAGCTTGCCAACTCTTTTGTTTTTAAAATTGATATCAATATTACCCTTAAATCTCTTCCCTGTAGGTTTCTTTACATTTTTAACACAGTCAGTTGGATGTGTAATCTGTTGACTGTCCTGTTGAATGACCTCAGGATCGATCAAGGGTTCGCTATTAGGGGAAGAGACACGAGTCTGGGGAGGTGAGAGAGATGTCGTTGGGTGGACGAGGGTCTCCTCAACCATGAGTTTATCTACCTCACCCATATCAGGGTTACCATAGCCATTTCGAGTTATGAACAAATCCCAACTATCATTCTATGACTGTAATTGATGTATGAGCAGGATTTTAACTAGGCCGTGGTGAAAAAGGCTAGAGTCTGACCGCTGTTTCTTGTATCTTTTTCCCATTTTATAAAGACTCCTGAGTAGGTAATACAACATATTCAAAGGGAAACCCATAAAAACCATAAGCAAGCGTAAATGATAGAGAAAGACCAAACTGAAATGCCCCTCATAGGTGATGAATTGCTTTAACACAACTAGTAAATCATGCCACCGAGCTTTTAGGGCTAAAATGGGCATACCTTTTTCGCAGCTTATTATTTTCCGAGAGGTAAACAACAGGGTCCAAGGAACTTCTTCCACTTTTGTGTTTTTAAACCATTTATGACCGCTTGCTGGTAACCCTGTGGGTTGAATCAGGAACTCCTCGGTAACCTCCAGTTGCACATCACAAACTTTCGCTCTACAACCATCAAAGGAGAAGGCGAATTCTTGGGCAACCTGTAAATTGAAACCCTGAAACTTCCTAATGAAAACGAGCCAACCACTTCTCTCCAAATCTCCTCTGGCATCGTCATATAAGAGTAGGGTTTGGATACCATTTGGTTCAATTCTCATGACATGAGCCATACTGGATGGGAGGGTAATCAAACAAACACAGCATATAGGTAGGGTTTGTGAAAACAAAATAGAGCAATAACCTCGAGCCCAACAATGAGCACTGTAAAGACTCATACGATGGGATGGATGTTTAATTGAAATGTGTGCGAAGTAGGTTTGCGAAGTCCAAGGCCATATTTAGAGATGATGGCGGCTTGCAAGTCGTATGCCACCTTTGCATTCAGTACGAGTTAGGACCAAGGCATTAAAATGAAAATAAGTGCACACATCGTGGGTTTGATCACAAAGTTTGGGTAAGTCAAAAATCGAAAAGTCAAAAGTTTTGTAAAAGAAACGTAGCCAATGATCAAACCAAAACCATACGAAAAATCAAATCATGGGGGTCCTTTGTTCATAAAACCATCAATCTCTTAAGCATGCTTGGAATTGAAAGGATCAAAACAAAGAGAGTAACATCTTCATGGCAAGGAATCAAAACTCCATGATAAACTATATGAACAATTTGCCTTGAATGAAATTTTAAAACATAATGGTTATCACAGTCACAAGTTTTCATGCTTTCAGTCATGAAAACAAAGCATGAATAGACAATAGTGAAAAGCGACAACTTACAAATGTCATTTTGGAAACTGCTCATGAAGAGTAATAAAATTTCATGACCCTAGTTAGGCAGCTATATAGATCATTTAATTGACATAAAAAGTTAAGAAAATCGTTGGGTTGTCAACAATGGCGACATGCTGGGAGAAACAGTTATCTCTATAATATGAATGAGTTCAGGTTAGAGAAATCTGAAAAACTTCAAATCAAAGAACAACTGAAAAGTCATTTGAATATCTTAAATAATCATGATGCAGTCTAGTTTCAAATAACTTTTGTTTGTAAAGAAACAAAAATTGGTGACAAACTTGGCAAAAGAAAGCCACGACGTTTAAGTTAATGTCTCCAATACTATTGATAGGGCCACTGCTACCAGCAGGCATTCATAGCCTCGATAGGGATGTCAATTAACCCACTCTGACGTCTGTATCCTGTGAAGAAATTTCAGATCAGAATGAAGGACGCTTAGGGCCAAAACGAAATTCATATCTAAGAATTTTCTTTTACCTGACATTGCTTCGCTGCCAGCAGGCCTGTTCAGTACCCTGACGAAGTTGTCTTGGCATCATGCATGTATTTACCCACTTCCAGCAGACCTTTTCAGTGTCTCGACGGGTTTACAAACACTTCCCATAGCTCTCTGAGACATTATTCACATTCTGGCATATTTTTTAAAGATATTCAACAGAGCAGGGTGACGCTGAAAATTCCAGTTTTTAACACACCTTGATATATCACAGACCTTAAAAATTTTCTTGCTGTCCTTCATCAAGATCCAAAAATAGTTCATTAATAAAACTAATTTTCAAGAACAATGAGACATCATTGAGTTTCTCTCTTAAAGAACAGGGACATCATAAAACGATTTTTAAAGATGGTCGTGAATACTTTCAAGTGCAGATTGAAATCGAGAAAATGCCTTTCAAAAAAAAAAGTCATCTTTAACCAGACTACAATTTCAGATAAATACAACAGTTAATGTTTTGACAATCTTTAGCAGCTATTTTCGAGGGGAAGTATTCTGCTTTCTTTGTCTGAGCTAGCCCGTGGTGCAGGCATGTTTGTTTCAAAAAGAAAAACCAATAAACAGAAATGAAAACAAAAACAAACCAGCAAAGAAAAACAAACAACAAGGAAACCAAAACAGAAAATATTTACAAAAGGTGTATGGGGGAGTCGTCAGGTAAAGTACTTTTTTAGAGGTTGGCCATTCACTGGGAAGGTGTCTGGCTATCCCTCTAAATTTTGCAGGAGAAAATAACTAGGACCTAGTTTCTCAGCAATTAAAAATGGTCTGAACCACAGGTTTTGAAACTTAGTATCTTCTCCTTTCCCCTCACGAGGTTTGTCCCACTTGAGGACAAGATCGCCTACCTCAAAATTTTTGTCAGAGGCAGAATTGGAATCAAACCAGTTTTTGACAATGAGTTGATGTTGATCTAATTTTCATTTTGCTTGAGCTCTTACCTCCTTTAACTTCAGCAAAGCGTTAATCCGACTTTCCAAGGGAGCACAGTTTTCTTCTTGCACCTTCTGTGATGATTGTAGAGATGGAAGAAGGACATACGGTGGAAGAATTGCTTCCCTGCCGTAAATGAGGAAAAAGGGGGAATTACCGACAACAGTTTTGGGAGTTACCCTATCAGCCCAGATTGCATTAAATAGTGCGTTATGCCAGTTTTTATGATTTTCGAAGACCGTTCTCTTGATGATCTTGATCAGGTTTTTATTAGTTGATTCAGCCAAACCATTGCCTTGGGGGTAATAGCTAGCGGAATACTTTAATTTTATTCATTTTTTTCAAGTGAAATCACTCATTTCAAGAGATGAAAAATAGGAAGCATTACCAAATACTAGACATTCAGGGATACCGAAACGAGTGATAATATTTGCATTTAGGAAAGATATTACTTGGCTGGTGTTTACCACTTTTAATGGGGCAACCTCAGACCATCTGGTGAAATAAACAGTGGCTGTTAGGATGTATTTATGCTACTGCGAGGATGCCAGATTGATTGGGCCTATAATATCCAGGCCCCACTACTGAAAAGGGGAGTCTACCAAAATAGGCTGTAGTGGGAATGCTGACTTCTGTACTCGTCCAGATGCCTTTTGACATATTACACACTTGTGGCATATGGCATGGACGTCTTTGAAAAGAGTAGGCCAATAATAACCTGCTCTTAATACTTTGTGGGCAGTGGTGTCTCCACCGAAATGTCCACCAGCTTCCCTTGCATGTAATTCCAATAAGACTTTTTTTGCTTCATCTTTTTCAAGACAACGCATAAGTATTCCATCAAAATTTTGGTGAAACAAAATATCGTTTACTAGCTGAAAAGAAGCAGATTTTAATTTTAGTGCTCTCCTCTTTTTTGGATCAAGGTGACGGGGAACTGATCCGTGCATTAGATAAAATTTTATGTCATCATACCAAGGACTGGTAAGGTTTTGTGCATAACAGATTTGATTTTGATTGTGCTGATCATGAATTAACATATCAGTTTCATTCTGCTGTCCTATAGCTGAATCAACAACCAATTTACATAAACCTAGGCCTCTCACAATTTGAGAAGGAGTGATTTCAAGGTCATATTCTTGTAAGGAAGTGACCCAATTTTCTCTTTTTTCACCTAGTTCTTTCTTTACTAACAAATTTCTGACAGCAAGGTAAGGGACAATGATTTTCGTCCTAGATTTCAGTAGATAATATCAAAAGTGTTTTACTGCTTTAAAAATAGCATAGGCTTTCTAATCTACTGCTGGGTAATTAATTTCTTCTCCCTTAACGGCTGAGCTCATAAAGGAAATTGGGACTTCATTGTTTTCAACATTCTCCCTTAACGGCTGAGCTCATAAAGGAAATTGGGACTTCATTGTTTTCAACATTCTTTTGGGTTAGGACAACAGCATAAGACCGATCAGAAGAAAACGTGTAGAGAGTGAAATCCCACGAAAAGTCAGGGCTCATTAGAGAAGGAGCGTATATTATGGCCTTTTTTTATTGAGTCAAAAGAATGATTTTATAGAGGTCCCCAATGGTACTGTACATCCTTTTTTATTAAATTTTGTAATGGTCTGACCATTTCTGAAAAACTGGGGACGAACCTCCTAACAAAATTGATCTGTCCTAAGAAAGATTGCATGGATTTTTTGGAAGAGGGAGGGGTCAGTTTTGAAATGAATTGGGTCCTTTCAAGGTCAATAATCATCCCTTCACTTGATATAATGAATCCAAGGAGCTTACCTTGTTCTACTGCAAAGACATATTTTTTAGGATTTAAAGAAATACCGTACTTACGACAACGCTGTAGCCAAGGATCAAACCAAAACCATACAAAAAATCAAATCATGGGGGTTGTTTGTTCATAAAACCATCAATCTCTTAAGAATGCTTGGAATTGAAAGGATCAAAACAAAGAGAGTAACATCTTCATGGCAAGGAATCAAAACTCCATAATAAACTATATGAACAATTTGCCTTGAATGAAATTTTAAAACATAATGCTAATCACAGTCGCAAGTTTTCATGCTTTCAGTTATGAAAATAAAGCATGAATACACAATAGGGAAAAGTGACAACTTACAAATGTCGTTTTAGAAACTGGTCATGAAGAGTAATAAAATTTCATGACCCTAGTTAGGCAGCTATATAGATCGTTTAATTGACATAAAAAGTTAAGAAAATCATTGGGCTGCCAATAGGTTGATAAGGTTGATGAGATAGGTTGTTGTGATAGGTTGTTTGGATAGGTTATTGTGACAGATTATTTGTACAGTTTTGGTGCATGGTTGATGCACTTGTTTATGGTACAGGTTGAGGTACAGGTTGATGTATGGTACATGGTTGATGCACTTGTTTATGGTATAGGTTGATGTATGGTTGATGCATGATTCAGGTTATTGGTACAGGTTGTTTGGTGCAAGTTGATTGCTACAGGTTTACAACAATATATATCACAATGGTAGTGTGATAGTGGTTCCATCATTCTACGTATATTTCAATGCAGTTGGACGAGGCAAGGACAGGTGGTTGTAGCCACCTTCCGCTTGTAGTCGAAGAACATAGGGGGTTGTAGCCTCCTTCTGGTTGTAGACATAGAACTGGGGAGTTGGAACTTCCCTCGAGTTGTAGCCTGAGAAACTAGGGGGTTGGAGCCTCCTTCCAATTGCAGCTAGAAAACAAAGGAAGATGGTACTTTCAATGAATGTAATTCTTAAAGACATATAAGAAAAAGCATTATGTGGTTTTCTCCCGCTTTGGGTTTCCACGTAAAACACTAGTGTACTGTGTATGTGTGTGATTGCTGATTTGTTCATTGTTTATTTACTCTGCAACTATTGGATGATAATGCTACATTGATATAACACTTTCATTTTATGTTGAAAAATGATTAAATAGCTCTATTTTAATTCACCCCCCTCTCAGTAATCCAATAGCTGCAACAACTACAACTGGGTATTGGTCTTGGTTTGTGGTTTGGACTTTCTTCTTAGTGAACTAACCTTGGAGAAAGGTGTGCTCTCTCTCTCTCTCTTGGTTATCTGTTGGGAGTGGTACTGCTTCCATAATCATTCTATCTATCAAAGGTTATAGTGCTTGAGGGTGGTTGTGTGCCTATGGTTGGGTGACAATATTGAGATATTGTCTATGGTTAAACGAGAACATCAAATATTTTAACAATTATAACAATCTATGACAACATGATGTTGGTCCAACCAATCCATACCAATTAGGAAGTCATAGGAACCTAAAGGTATGATGTTCAAATATTCTCTAGTGCTCAGTCTATTCATGTCAATTGGGCATGCCTTAACCATATCATTAATTTTTCTTTTAGCTCTGGTAGCCAGTTGCACCAACCAAGATTTTCCAAGCTTGCTTCTTTGCAAATGAAATATTTCCACCATCTTAGGATCTAGATAACTATGAATATCTACTAAATCAATTAAAATAACAATGGTTTGGTTGTTGATCTTACCTTCCACTTCAATCATATGTGATTGAAACTCATATTTCTTGTTATCCAGGGCTGCATAGAACCTAGGTACATTTATTCTCATGTCCTCCATTGTATCAACTTGTTGTACATTGTGAACAATCCTCACTTTTTCACCTCTATGAGGGAAATATCTGTACATATGATCTCCCCCACAACCCCAACATTGAATAGGTGGTTGCCTTGGTATTTTCCCCAATGTCTCGGTCATTCTTGGTTCTTTAGAAGTTGTATGTCCCTGAGAATTGTTTCTGAAGAATGATGGCTTCTTCCCCTTCTTCCTCTATTCCATATTTCTTTTCTTCTTGTATTCTAAAGCTTTTTGGAAACTTAGTCTTCCTTTATGCTGATCATAAAGGAATTTAGCTCACCTTATGGTTTCCTGCAATGTTTTGGGATCATCATATTGTATCTTGTCACTGATAAATGATGGCATCCCACTCAAATACCTCTGAATCTTAACTGAATCACCCTTGATGAAAGAAACATACTTCAACCTCTCTAAAAGCCTCCTTTCATATTCATCTATGGTCATACTCCCTGTTAGCGATAATTCTTGTCCTGGGCTCGAGAGCGCCCAAGTCTGCAGATTGCACAGAAAATGCCCAAGCACAGCACGAGAGAATCCCTGTTTTTCCAAGTAGTGGGTCAAGCAAGAGGGAAAAATGTCGTCAGCAGCGTCCAAGATCTATTTTACAAAGCAGATCGACGATCACCAGGTTTTCGGAGCTACCGAGTTGCCCAAGGTTTAGCGCGAGGGACAGATCTTGTATTTCACAGCAGGCTTGGGTCGTCTGATCCAATTAGGACAGGTGGCAGCCTCTCGACGTATCAGGGATCGGTGTTTTAGGGAACAGGAAGCTCTCTGTTCATTGCACTTGAAAGTGCCAATCAGCGAAGCGCCGAAAGCACTTTTGGCGTCGATCCCATGGTCTTGGCCTCAGGTTATATCAAGCGAGCCTGTAAAGAGGGGCAGCCCCTTTTATATAGTGAATGCCATCTGGGTCGTCCATCTGAAGGACGCGCGACACGCATCTGCACCATATTGGCATTCGGGAGTTCGAGCGGTAAGCACTCCCCACCATTTCACATCCCAAAACCCTGAACCCCGAAGTGTCGATCAACGCTCTTCTAAGCCGGGCCTACGGTTTTGGCGCCTGGTCCTAAAAGAGCAAGCCTGGAGGAGAGGCATTTGTGTTATCATGTGGCCACCGGGGCCCACAGTATTGCCGAATCAATTCAGAGCCCTCAGATCTGTGGGGGAACACGTGGTGACCGTCAGGGTCTCCCGGCATTTTTCCCATTGCGATTTCAAAGGAAAAGAGACCCGCTCTTCCACGAATCTCAAAAGCGCCCTTAAAACTAGGCATAGGGTCACAGCCCATGGTCACTTGGGGGGAGAAAGAAAAGAGCTGCGCAGGGAGGTCCATCGCGACTTTCGGTTTCCATCGGGCCCGTCCTCGAGCCTGGTTTTTGCTCAAAATAAATGAAGGTAGGAGGAGGTGGTTGAAACCTCTCCTCACTCCTTAAATGTAAAGCATGGAGGTTCTGACCAACAGTCTTCTCAGGAGGGTACTGTGTACCCATTCTTCCAGAGAGGCCAGGCCTGAGTTCTCGACCAACCGGAGGAGGCCTGCACAAGCTAGCTTGGCATTTAATGGCTCAGCTACTCCCCTTGCTGGAGCCATGTGAAATTAATATGGCGTATGTCATAAGCGCAATCGTCCAGTCTGCATGCGCAGACTGTCATAAGACTTGCAGATGCAATTCTCTTAATGCAACATCTTGTTTTTGCTGCTGTTGGTTTTTTGAGTATATGTAGGCATAATCTCCATTTTGTAAAGGATCGATGGTTGAGCAGAGCTCCTGGTTGTAAAGTTTTAACGAAGCACTGTTAATATGGTTATGTATGGACTTTTGAGACTTCTTGCCTTATGAATGCCAGTTTCTTTCATGCCTTTGTTTACACTGTGTTAGAGCAACTCGGAATTGGAGGATCTAGTCAAGCTGTAGCTGTTATAGGATGATGTTGTAATGGATCACTGTAATAGTTGCGCTGTCTCTAATCAGTTCTCGTGATTTTCCCAACGCTGAGTGACTTGGAATTGGAGGATCCAATCAAGTCCACTTTCAGTTTCTTGAGACCCAAGCGGATATTGCATTCAGTGTCTTTCTTCTGCAAACTGCCGAAAGCTTGCTGCCCAAAGTTGTTTGTTCACCTTTCTTACTAAGTTTCCACCTGTTCATCTTTTAATCAACCCACTGGCTGAAGTTAGGTCAAGACCTCCTTTGTTATTTACGTATCAGACCCAGTCCCTGAGTTAGAGTGATATCTCCTCGAGTCTCTACCCGTCTGATCATCCATTTAAACTATCGTGACATAAAAATGATGGGTGTCGGGATCTGCTCCTACAAGCAATCCAGAAGTGACTTCTAACGCTAACATTTCTGGTGTCGTTGCCGGGGACAAAGTTGAAGATTTTCCCTTGGCAGAATGACAACGATCAACTGATTCTGAAGGTGCATCAGAAATCATAATTATTCAGATTGCTACTGTGCACCTGGCGACTCCACTGTGGCGACTCCATTGTTTCCACTTTACTGTTTCAGTTGTGGCCACTGTTGGCACACCTGAAAGCTGACTCAGAGGAGATTTCTCGAGAAGGCTTTAGCGGCTGCTTTCTCAGTCTGAGAAGTTTCCTGGGGTAACGATAATGTTAAAGATCTGGCCTTTGATGGTGAACAAGGACCGGGCACATTTGAAGCTGTGCATCTTTCACTTGGCGACTCCATGATTCGAGGATTGATTGGCGACTCCACTGGTTTGATATGGAGAAAATTTTGGCTCAAAGGTTTGATTTCTGTGACTTTCCCCAGATAGTTGGTTTTCCTAATGTGCTTCCTGATAGAGACATCTGGGAAGATTTCCTCCCTGAATTTCACGCACAGAGTTGGGAGGTACCAACTGAGCATTTATTGGACTTCCATGAAGCTATTCACTGACACAATATCACGCATGAGGATGTCCAGATTAAGCTGTTCATGTATTCATTGAAGGGAGCTGCTCTTGAGTGGTGTCGATCTCTTCCCGCTACGAGCATCCGCTCTTTAACAGGTTTTCATATGGCTTTCAATTCTTTTTGTAAAGATTACTATCCAGGTGATTGTTTGTATGAAAATTGTTGTGAGGAGTTTTCTTTGCTTCGTGAAGCCTTTGTTGGCCTTGCAGACCATGTCTGCGATGAAGCCCTTACTGTGGAGGGAAGCATCTACTGTGAAGAAATTGAGGTGTTGAATGATATGAGTGGTGTTAAAGCATCTGATGTCATATCAGGTGCGTCTGTTCTTTTAGATGTTCATGAAGATCAACACGCCTCTTGTGGAGATCATGAGTTTGTAGAGCAGATGTGGTCCATGGTAGATGGCTCGCCTAAATGTCGGGTTGAAGCAGATATTCCTAGCAACCCTGTTTCTGAGGATGGAGACCTTCCCGTTTGTAAAGAAGAGATTATTGTGGAAGAGGTTTCCTCTCTTTTTCTCTAGGGAGTTTCCCATGATATATGTTTACCTGGGATTAACAAGGAAAAGAGTACGTGCGAACAACCAGAAGTAGCTGGTCCCACTGTCCCTGAAACAGATATTTTTGATGGGATCACCATCATAGAGGAGAATCATAGAGATAAGGGTCAGCCCCTCTTTGATGAATATTATAGTGATGATGAGAAGCAAGCTTATCCTACATTCGATCACTATAAAGATACTGAAGAGCCAATCAGCAAGCAAAATCACCCCATGGTCCCTATTTATGATGAATATGAATCGAACCTGGAGGAGAGCCAACCAGAAGAGGAAAAAGAACCAGAAGGGTAGTCTGCCCTTTGTTCAGAGCCAGTCAGTGAGCAGCCACCACCTGAGATTAGCGAACCTACTTTAGTTATTCACCTGCCTGTGGTTATCAGAGACATTCGGCCGCTTGTGAACAACTATGTAGAAGAAGAGGTTGTATGTCGCCAATTCGTTAGAAATGGCCACTCATTCGATGACCCTGTCATCAAATACATGGAGTGGCATTTCCCCTATACCTTGGAGCCACCCTATCTCATTTCAACTCCAACCTGTAAGGAGGAGTTGATGAGTGTAACCGTTCTGCTGTCACGGTTACACCATCTGCTGATGATCATTGACATAAGGAAGGAGCTTCTATCCAGGAAGCTGTTTGAATGGCTATGGTGGAAGTTTTCATTCACCTAGCCCCATGTAAAATTGTTTCATTAGTTTAGGATTGTATATAAATAAGCTCTTTGAGCATGTATCTTTATTTTGTTTCTTTTACTTTTCGGCATATATTTCTCATCAGGAGGTTTGAGCTTGAATCCATAGCCCAACAGCAAGGCACTGAAGCTGCAGAATGAGTCCTTAGAGCATCACAGGGATGACTCTATCCCCCATGGAGCCTAATGTTAGCAATAATTCTTGTCTTGGCCTTGAGAGCGCCCAGGTCTACAGATTGCACAGAAAATGCTCGAGAGCAGCACGAGAGAATCCTTGTTTTTTCAAGTAGCGGGTCAAGCGAGTGGGAAAAATGTCGTCGACAGCGTCCAAGATCTATTTTACAAAGCAGATCGACGGTCACCGGGTTTTCGGAGCTACCGAGTTTCCCAAGGTTTAGCGCGAGGGACAGATCTCGTATTTCACAGCAGGCTTGGGTCGTCCGATCCAATTGGGATAGGTGGCAGCCTGTCGGCATATCAGGGATCGATGTTTCGGGGAACAGGAAGCTCTCCGTTCATTGCACTTGAAAGTGCCGATCAGCGAAGCGCCGAAAGCACTTTTGGCGTCGAGCCCACGGTCTTGACCCCAGGTTATAATAAGGGAGCCTGTAAAGGGGGGCAACCCCTTTTATATAGTGAATACCATCCGGGCCATCCATCTGAAGGACGCGTGGCACACATCCGCGCCATATCGGCATTCAGGAGTTCGAGCGGTAAGCGCTCCCCGTCATTTCACATCCCGAAACCCCAAACCCCGAAGTGCCGATCAACGCTCTTCTAAGCCAGGCCTACGGTTTTGGCACCTGGTTATAAAAGAGCAAGCCTGGAGAAGAGGCATTTGTGTTATCATGTGGCCACCAGGGCCCACAGTATTGCCGAATCAATTTAGAGCCCTCAGATCTGTGGGGGAACACGCGGCGACCGTCAGGGTCTCCCGACATTTTTCCCATCGTGATTTCGAAGGAAAAGAGACCCGCTCTTCTGCGAATCCTAAAAGTGCCCTTAAAACTAGGCATAGGGTCACAGCCCGTGGTCACTTGGGGGGAGAAAGAAAAGAGCTATGCAGGGAGGTCCGTCGCGACTTCCGGTTGCCATCAGGTCCGTCCTCGAGCCTGGTTTTTGCTCAAAATAAATGAAGGTAGGAGGAGGTGGTTGAAACCTCGCCTCACTCCTTAAATGTAAGGCATGGAGGGTCTAACTAGCAGTCTTCTTAGGAGGGTCCTGTGTACCCATTCTTCTAGAGAGGCCAGGCCCGAGTTCTCAACCAGCCGAAGGAGGTATGCACACGCAAGCTCAACATTTAATGGCTCAGCTACTCCCCTTGCTGGATCCATGTGAAGTTAAGATGGCATTTGTCATAAGCACAATCGTCCAGTCTGCATGTGTAGACTGTCAGAATACTTGCAGACGCAATGCTCTTAATGCAACGTCTTGTTTTTGCTACTGTTGGTTTTTTGAGTATATGTAGGAATAGCCACCATTTTGTAAAGGATTGATGGTTGAGCAGAGCTCCCGGTTGTAAATTTTTAACGAAGTACTGTTAATCTGGTTATGTATGGAATTTTGAGACTTCTTGCCTTATGAATGCTAGTTTCTTTCATGCCTTTGTTTACACTGTGTTAGAGCAACTCGGAATTGGAGGATCCAGTCGAGCTATAGCTGTTATAGGATGATGTTGTAATGGATCACTGTAATAGTTGCGCTGTCTCTAATCAGTTCTCATGATTTTCCCAGTGCTAAGTGACTTGGAATTGGAGGATCCAGTCAAGTCCACTTTCAGTTTCTTGAGACCCTGAACCAAGTGGATCTTGCATTCAGCGTCTTTCTTCTGCAAACTGTCGAAAGCTTGTTGCCCAAAGTTGTTTGTTCACCTTTCTTACTAAGTCTTGCACCTGTTCATCTTTTAATCAACCCACTGGCTGAAGTTAGGTCAAGACCTCCTTTTTTATTTACGTATCATACCCAGTCACTGAGTTAGAGTGATATCTCCTCGAGTCTCTACCCGTCTGATCATCCATTTAAACTATCGTGGCATAAAACTGATGGGTGTCAGGCTCTGCTCCTGCAAGCAATCCAGGAGTGACTTCCGACGCTAAACTCCCAGGATTGGGTTCAAAGTACTCCTTCATTTTTTTGTCATAGTATCTCTTAGTCAAGTATTTATTTTGAAAATACCTCTTGAATTCCCTCCAAGTACTCTTCTTCTCATCAATGTGTTGCACCTGCGCAAATTAGTCCCACTACATTGATGCTTTTCCCTTGAGATGATAGATGGAAATTCTTCCTTCTGCATGTGAAGAGTAATTATGCAATTTAAAATACTTCCTCATGCCTAACATCCATGTCTCTGCATCCTCATCCTTCTTGTGCTCACCATCAAATGTAGGAGGCTTAATTTTGTTCATTTCTCCATGTAGCCCATCCACCCCAGACCTCCTCTTATGTTTCCTAACAGGGGATGGAATTGAACTAATATGTGCTCTCCTAGTGGAATGCCTTGGGGAGTGATGGTGATGTCTGCTAACACTTTTTGTTCTTCTCCTCTCACACAAATATTTTGCATGCATTGCAATCTCTACACTACACAACGCTAAGGTTCAGTGCGCCCACACCACGCACCAATACTCCCTGCACACCACCAATTATACTTTCGCATGGCATGAATATTTAATGTGCACACACTACATACCAACATTGTGCGTTAAATATTAAATTCAAATTTGTTCCACGATTTGCTAGTACAAAATGCGCACGTCTTGCACACCAATATCACTCATGCGCCACTAGTTCTACACCACGCAATGCCAAATTTTAGTGTGCACACCCACACACTATAATTTTTTCCATGCATCACAAGATTTACTCCTCACAATGCTTAATTTTAGTGTGCACACTCGTGCACAAATTTTTTTTTTGCATCACCAGCTTTGCACCGCGCTGCGCTAAATTCTAGTGCGCACACCCGTGCACCATTATTTTTTCGTGCATCACCAACTTTGCATCACGCAATTCCAAATTCTAGTGCGCACACCCATGCACCATTCTTTTTTCATGCATCACTAGTTTTGCACTGTGCAACATCAAATTTTAGTGCGCACATCCGCGCACGATTATTTTTCCGCACTTAGCTGGTTTTTCCATAATTTTTGTTACAGAAATTGGGGCTTTTGCCCAATTTCTCCCAATTGTTTTCCTGGGCATCATGGCCACTCTATAAACTCAAAAATTCAGCCATCTATAGGCCCAAATTTTCCCCATTAGAATTGACGTTGCTTAAATTTAATTTTCGACTCGATTCATCACATTACCCATGAGATTTCTCTCAATTTTACAACAATAATTTAATCAACAAGTTGTAGACCTGCTCCATAAATTAATTCTTTGCAGATTTCTGCTTCAACATTCTTCTAACTCATCCCATCCAGGGTCAGTTTTGAAAACTGGTCTCTCATACCACATTGTACATCCCCATCCACCTGTTGGGCTATTCCACTTAAACTTTTGAATTTTGATACTAATTTAAATCATAAAAATATTCTGCAAATGCACAGATTGATACAAAATAATAACAAAAATATGAATGCGACATACATGGGAAGAAAACAAATGCATAAATATTAGCACAACATATGAATTAACACATAATTGACACTTATTTTTTATTTAAAATAACACCAACTGTGTGCATACCTTCCATGTTCCTCCTAGACTTAGACCACACTGCTCATAACTCTCAACAATGGGTCACCCCCGAGCTAGGACTAAATTCCACTTGGGTAAAGGATTCCTAGCCCGACTAAGGTATCTCAGACAATAGAAAAAATCAGTCACAGGTGCCAACTCAAACTAACAACCTATAATCCCTCATTCCCCACATGCATATCCCACCCCAGGAAGTGTGCCCCTTCTCTACTCAAAAGTCCCTTGGATTCCCCACTTCCTTTCTGAGGCTTCAAAAATAGGCCAAAAATGAAGTCTTTGAGACCTGTAGCTGCAGTTTGGCACCTTCAGGAATCAATTCCTAGAAATTCTCTCACCTGGAGAGAATGCTCATGGGCCTGACTGTTGATTAAGGTTGGTTGTCATTGATGTCAACCCTTGAAGAAAGACCCATAGCACAAAGGTTTAGGTAATGAAACCAATAGTTTTTTATGTAAATATGACTCATTATTTTTTTGTCATGGTTGATAAGAAGTAAATATGGATGAACTCCAAAGTGGTCCCCTTATGGTGAAAACCCTCACGGGAAGATGCTTTGTGCAGTAAGAGAACCCATGCTTAATTGTGGAATAATGAAATGAAGGAAAGTGAATTCGTCAGGGAAAATATCCTAGATGGATAGTTCTAGTCATGTCATTTTCGGTGGTATGTGGAATGTCACATAATTCCTCACGGTTAGAGAGTTATGGCCATGAGAAGTTGGAGACCCCAGGTTTGGGTAATGGACCCAAGTTTGTTTGATGGGTAATGGTATGAGTTATGATATATTTTTAGATAATACTATTCTATATGGATAGTACATGTCATGCCATTTCTGGTGGTATGTATAACGTCACATAACTCCTCACGGTTTGAGAGTTATGGCCTTATGAAGTTGGAGGACCCTCATATGTCATCTAGAAGCCCCAAAAGGTCAAAGTAATCAAAGTGGTTTAAGAGAATTTAAAAGGTAAATAATAAAGTGAAGTGATGCGTGTATTATAATTCAAAGTGAATACAAAACAAATTATTTCAATAATAATTTTAATGGAGAAATTAGAAGTGGACCCAACCCTAAAATAAGGAAAGTGGGGCTAGGTGTCCTAGAAGATGTTTTTAAGGAAGCTACTTGGAGAGTATAAATAAGAGGCAAGGCTCTATCATTTGAAAAAAACTTGAGAATATTGAATATATATAGGTGTATGAGGTATACAAATGATATCTAAGCCGAAATTCTGAGGAAAGTGAAGAAAAGAAGACCGAAATGCAAGGAAGAATAAATTCTTTTGATGGTGCTTTCTAAGGTATGTTATTTTTAGGTCATCTCACCATTTTCGCTATAACTTGTTTTCTATAATGATTTAGATCCTAAAATTTCTATGAAAGTGAGAAAACATATCCAAGTATATGTGGTTAAGAATTCATCTTGTGGGTCATTGTATTTTTGGAGTTACACTCTGTGGAAAATAGGGTTTGTGGTTAGTCCTGAAACTAGTCAAAATCAGGTGTTTTGGGTAAAAATGTCATAAATTCTTCATAAAAGATCCCAATTAAGTGAGACAAATTGTGTTGGTTAGGGTACTATATTTAGTATTCTGTGTAATAGTTTCAGATCATTGTATCAAATATTTTGTGCAGGGCACGCTCCACAAGGTCTCTCTCTAGAATAAGCCAGAATTCAGCAAGGTATGTCATTTTTTCTATAACTCCTTTTCTGAGAGGTTCCAAGTAGTGCCACTTGGATGAATTGCATAAAACATACTGAAGAACATTGTGTATCAGTTTCAGATATTTATACATTACAAGTTCAAAGTTATGATTACTTCAAGTTAGGGTTGTTGACTAATCCAAAACTAGGCATGTGAGACTAAAGAAAAGTTTGATGAAAATGCTAGTCTCTTGTTTTTAAAGTTAAGGAAGGTTTGTAGGAATGTGATAATATACACCAGATCTATTACAGATCTACAAATTAGATTTGGATGATGAAATTGATGAGGGCTTTTGGTTGAGGTACATGTTGAGTACATGGTTGAGACAAGTAGTTGATGAGTTGGCGCACATAAATGAGGTGTATAGTTGATGATGTTGGTACATATTGATGAGTAGTTGACACATGATTGGTACATAATTGGCACATGGTTGGATGCACTTGTTTATGGTACAGGTTGATTACAGGTTGGTGCATGGTTGATGCACTTGTTTATGGTACAGGTTGATGCATGGTTGATGCATGGTTCAAATTTATTGGTACAGGTTTACAGCGGTATATATCACAATGATAGTGTGACAGTGGTTCCATCATTCTACTTCTAATTCAGGGTGGTAGGATGGGGCAAGGAAAGGTGGTTGTAGCCACCTTCTGGTTGTAGCTAGAGAACATTGGGGGTTGTAGCCTCCTTTTGGTTGTAGCTAGAGATTTGGTGAGTTGGAGCTTCCCTCAGGTTGTAGCCTGAGAAACTAGGGGGTTGGAGCCTCCTTCCAGTTGCAGCTAGAAAACAAAGGAAGTTGGTGCTTCCAATGAATGTAATTCTTCAAGACATATAAGAAAAAGCATTCCGTGGTTTT
>ML785246.1:180224-265879 GCA_009831015.1 Picea engelmannii
CTTTTGGTTGAGGTACATGTTGAGTACATGGTTGAGACAAGTAGTTGATGAGTTGGCGCACATACATGAGGTGTATAGTTGATGATGTTGGTAAATATTGATGAGTCATAGTTGATGAGTAGTTGACACATGATTGGTACATATTTGGCAGATGGTTGGATGCACTTGTTTATGGTACAGGTTGATTACAGGTTGGTGCATGGTTGATGCACTTGTTTATGGTACAGGTTGATTACAGATTGGTGCACGGTTGATGCACTTGTTTATGGTACAGGTTGATGCATGGTTGATGCATGGTTCAGATTTATTGGTACAGGTTTACATCGGTATATCTCACAGTGATAGTGTGACAGTGGTTCCATCATTCTACTTCTACTTCAGGGTGGCAGGATGGGGCAAGGAAAGGTGGTTGTAACCACCTTTTGGTTGTAGCCGGAGAACATTGGGGGTTGTAGCCTCCTTCTGGTTGTAGCCAAAGATTTGGGGAGTTGGATCTTCCTTCAAGTTGTAGCCTGAGAAACTATGGGGTTGGAGCCTCCTTCCAGTTGCAGCTGGAAAACAAAGGAAGTTGGTGCTTCCAATGAATGTAACTCTTCAAGACACAAAAGAAAAAGCATTCTGTGGTTTTCTCCCGATTTGGGTTTCCACGTAAAACACTGGTGTACTATGTATGTGTGTGATTTTTTTATTTATTACTACTCATTATTGGATAATAATTGTACATTGATATAACATTTGAAGAAAAAGGATTATAATTACGTTATTACTGATTCACCCCCCCTCTCAGTAATCCAACATTGACAACCTGCCTCTTCAATATCCTATGGGCCTGACAAACTGCTTATTCAGTCTAGCTCCCAACTAACTAGGGTAAAAATACGGTGACAATAAAAGAAGGTTACGGAGGACAACTGAATGAATGAAGGAATGATGATGGAATAATAGGAAAATGAACTAAGTCCAAACTATATGTATGCATGTTCCCAACTTGACACTTGTCATGTTGAGAACTACCTTGGAACTGTAAATTCTAATCTTGTACAATATCTACTGCAAACAGATATTCAAAAAAAGAACAGAAAAAATACAATGGTAAATACAAACATTACACAAAGATTTTTCCCCTAGAAACCCAAATCGGGAAAACCAACATATTCTATATTCATTCATTGTGATACATTGTTTACAATACAATATACATATAGGAGCCAGCGGCATCCAAAACCCTAACCTAATGACTTGGATTAATCCAAAACCATAATTCCTTAACCGGAAATAGAAAACCATCGGCAAAAACCATGTGCCGAAAAACCACCTAAAATACGTGACATGTTTCTCGAGGCATGTGACATGTTTCCCGAGGTAGGTGATATTACTAATCATGCAAAGAATATAAAACATACCCAACATTCTCCCACTTGTTGTTTTCTTTGCATAGAGGGGGTTACAGGGTTACATAGTCAACAATACAGGGAAACAATGCCCATGGATCCTCTACACCAAGAGAACTTCTCTGTTCTCAAATATTTTGTTAATGAGTTTGCAACATTCTTCAAAGTGTCCACCTTCATCAGTGATACTTTCTTTTCTTCAATCATGTCTCTCACAAAGTGATATTGAACATTGAGATTCTTCATCTTTGAATGATAAGTCGGGTTCTTCGTCAGAAACATTGCACTCTAACTGTCACACTCTATCCTTAAAACTTGCTGTACCAACCCAATACCTGAACACAATATTTGTAACCATATTGCTTCCTTACTTGCATGAGTGGCTTCCATGTATTCAGATTCTATAGTTGAAAGTGGCACTACAACCTGTCTTTTTCTCATCCAACTTATTGCTCCTCCAAATAGGTTAAACACATACCTGCTTGTAGATCTCCTACGATCCAAATCTCTAGCCCAATCTACATCCACAAAGCCATGTATATCCACCACTCTGTCCAATCCTGGTATTCCTTCGTAGCACAATCCATATCTAGCAGTGCCATGCAAATACCTGAAAACCATATTTACTGCTATCCAATGCTCCTTCTCTGGTTTTGACATATACCTGCTCAAAACTCCCACTGCATGTGCAATGTTCGGTCTAGTATAGACCATTGCATACATCAAACTGTCAGCTGCAGTGGCATATGGAACATGAGACATGTCCTCCTCTTCTTCATGTGTCTTGGGACACTAATCCACATATAACTTTACACTAACAGGAATAGGAACCTTGACTGGTTTACATTCCTGCATATTAAACCTCTGTAATATTTTCTTGACATATTTTCTTTGATTTAACCAAAGTTTCCTCTTTTTCCGATCTATTTTAATTTTCATGCCCAAAATGAAATTTGAAGCACCGAGATCCTTCATGTCAAATTTGGAGGACAACTGAGTTTTCACATCCTAGATAATCTCCTTGTTCTTTCCTATCAACAACATGTCATCCACATACAATACCAAATAAATCAAATGATCACCAATTAATTTAAAATACACACAATGATCCTCTTTTCTTCTTGTGAAGCCAAGTCCCAGCATATAAGTATCAAATTTTTGATACCACATCCTCGGTGATTGTTTTAAACCATACAGGGACTTTTTCATCTTGCATACCAACTCCTTCTTTCTCTTCACAGCACAACCTTTTGGTTGCTTCATATAGATTTCTTCTTCCATATCCCCATGTAGGAATGTTGTCTTCACATCCATTTGTTCTATTTCAAAATCAAATGCAGCATCAAAATATAACATAAATCTTATGGAGGTTAACTTGGCAACAGGAGAAAAAATCTCACCAAAATCAATTCCCTCAACCTAGGAATAATCCTTTTCTACTAAGTGAGCTTTGTATTTCTCCACTTTTCCTTCTGCATTCAACTTCTTTTTAAATACCCATTTGCTTCCAATGGGATTTCTTCCATTTGACAACTCCACTAGATCCCAAGCCTCATTCATATCCAAAGATGCCATTTCTTCGTCCATGGCCCTTTTCTAGAGATTTCCATCCTTTGAATCCACTGCCTCCCTGACAGTTCTAGGATCATCATCAGTAATAGACAAAGAAAAATTTGAACCGAAATCAAATGGACTATACCTTTCTGGTAACCTTCTTTCTCAAACCGATCTCCTCAATATTGGAGTATGAGGATCTTCTTCTTCTTATTCATGTTCTTTTGTAGAGTCTGATTCATCATCCTTTAAATCAAAATCTATCTCCTCTGGTTCTTCCTTACTTGGTAGGACTTCCTGTTTAACAAAATCCTTCATTTCTCTAAATACCACATCTTAGCTATACACTACCTTCTTAGTTTCTGGGTTCCAAAGCTTATAACCTTTGAGACCATCTTTATATCCAATAAAGATACACTTTTCAGCCTTCTTATCCATATTACTCTTGTTTTCCTTTGGAACATGAACATATGCATCACAGCCAAATACCTTGAGATGTGTGAGAGAAGGTTCCTTGCCAGTCCATACCTCTTATGGAGTCTTGTCATCCAACGCTGATGAGGGTGACCTGTTGACCATGTAACATGCAGTACCCACTGTCTCTGCCCATAATTCTTTCCCTAACCCGGCACCACTGAGCATGCACCTTGCCTTTTCCATCAGCATCATGTTCATCCTTTCTGCAACTCCATTTTGCTAAGGTGTATATGGAGTAGTCTTATGCCTTGCTATACTGCACTTCTTACAAAATTATTTAAATTCATTTCCATATAACTCTCCACCATTATCTCTCCTCAACACCTTAATTTGTTTCTCTGTTTGATTCTCAACAAGAACCTTAAACTCTTTAAACCTGTCAAAGACTTCAGATTTCTTCCTGAGGAAATATATCCAAATCTTTCTCGAGAAGCCATCTATACATGAGACATAGTACATAGATTTTCCCAATGATGGGACCGACACAGGTCCAAAAATATCACTGTGAACTAGCTGTAAAATTCCTTCTGCCCTCGTTGCACCAGAGGGGAATCTTACCCGATTCTTCTTCCCATATAGACAATGTTCACAGAAATCAAAATCTAGAGAGCAGTTAGACATACCTTCAACCATACCTTTATCGTGTAGTAGTCGAAGACCCTTCTCTCTAATATGCCTTAATCTTTGATGCCACAGCATAACCTTTTCTCCAAAGACTGTAGGAGTTCTTTCTTCTTCAACTCCAATATCAGGAACAATGGAACTATTACACCCATCACTAATAGTTCTTCCTTGCAACTTATACAAAGTTCCAAACTGAACTCCCCTCAGCAACACCATTGCTCCTCGAACCATACTGCAGGTTTCCTTTTCAAATATTGTTTTTACCCTTGCATCGCCAATTTTACTTATAGAAATCAAATTTTTGGCCAAAACTGGGATGTGCAGAACACTAGGCAGTGTTATAATCCTTCCATCTATGAGCCTCAACTTGACCCTTCCTCTTCCTATGATTCTGGTTGTCGAATCATTACCTAAGAAAACATTACCTCCATCATACCTTTCATATTCGCAAAACCACTCTCTATGGGGAGTCATATGAAAGGATGCACCAGAGTCAACCAACCATGCCTCATGATATCCATGTGTGCTTGAAGAGGCAAAGTACACATCCCCTCCTTCTTCCTTGGAGGTCTTTTCTTTTGTAGAAGAAGATTCTTCAGATCCCTTCTTTTCCTCAACTTTGTATCTACACTGCTGCTTGTAGTGCCCTTCTTTTCCACATCTCCAACATACCCTTACAAACTTTTCGGGAGATTTATATCTACCCTTAGACTTAGATATCCCACTTGAGAAATTATATCTATTTCTTTCCTGGGAACGTCCTCTTGCAAATAATGTGTCTGTGCTATGTCCTTCCATATTCTTTTGTCTCATCTCCTCCGACAACAAGGATGAGACCACTTCTTCAAACTTCAAGGAAGTTGTATTACTACCTATGGCCACAACCGGACTATCCCACGAGTCTGGTAAAGAACAAAACAAACTGATACATTTATCTTCATCTAAAATTTTAATCTCAATAGATACTGAAATCTGAAATCCTTGGTTGTATCTTCCTCTCACACATTCAGTAATACTGAATCAGAGAGACACAGTTAGATTGTGCTCTTTTCCTTTCGATCCAACTTTTTCTAGTCATCTGCAAAAGTTCCTATAGGTGTAGTACCTGGATCTATCGCAATCCATTGATCTCTGTCCACCAACAGATCTTCCATATTGAGCTTCCACAGCTCAAAACTTTTCCCATTAAACTTCTTGATCTCCATCTTCGAATTGCTTGCCATTTCTTTTCACCTGAAAAACAATACCGTAGATCTCCCACTGTAACAAGGATTATCACAGTCCCGAGCCAAACCCTTGACCACAAAGGCATCCCCCTGAAGCTAATACATCTCTGATACCAAATGTAAATTCTAACCTTGTACAATATCTACTGCAAATAGATATTCAAAAAAGAATAGAAAAAATACAATGGCAAATACAAACATTACACAAATATTTTTCCTCTGGAAACCTAAACCGGGAAAACCAACATATTCTATATTCATTCATTGTGATACATTATTTACAATACAATATACATATAGGAGCCAGCAGCATCCAAAACCCTAACCTAATGACCTGGATTAGTCCAAAAACCTAATTCCTTAACCGGAAATAGAAAACCATAAAAAAAAACCATGTGCCAAAAAACCACCTAAAATACGTGACACAATTCCCAAGGCAAGTGACATGTTTCCCGAGGCAGGTGATACTACTACTCGTGCAAAGAATATAACACATGCCCAACAATACCCACTTGTCCCCATCCTTAGAACTTAGGATAAAATAATTATCCATACTTTATACTTTAAGGAATATTAATATAATATTCTGTTGGGCTTAATCCCCCTATCTTAGCCCCTTATCCTTAACTTTTAGCCCCCCTTTCCCTATCTAGTGGAGTTTATCCCCCAATACTCTTTTACATGGTTGGTCTGCCGTAGTGATGTGTTTTCATTAATATTTGTGTGTGATTACATTTACATTTACAATACATGTGTATTGGCCTTTTTGCATCTAGGCTCACCAGCCTCAAGAACACAAACATATATAAAAAGCCTCTTTGGCCTCAAGATCATGCACTAAGCTGATGTGCACACTCTTCTTTTAGTGTGTTTTCCTCGCACACTTACACAGGTGCGCGCTATACTATGGAATGTGCACACAAAACTAAGTCCAAGACTTGATACAAACAACTCACCAACTTATATGCATATGTACATTTATATTTACATTTACAGTTGGGGTTTGGCCTAGGGATATTACATTGTTGGACATTTGGGGCTTTATCTTCTGAGAGGAGCCAAAAGTTGTCCTTAACTTGCATGAAAGCTTGCTTGCAAAGCTACATATAGCCATCATCTGACCAAAAACATGCCATATTCCAGATTAAACTAGCCTTTATACAAATAAAAACCACTAGTTGAAACTTCATACTACTACATACCAAACCAATGGACTACATACCACTACTGAATGCATTGCTTCCAATGGCAAGCGATGTTGGAAAAATGTGTAGCATCTTGTCCATGTTTCTTCTATTGATCATAAGAGTTAGACATGCATTCACTAGTGTTACCCATGTATTCGAAAGTTAGAATTATTGTGTGACATGTTAATGCATCTCTATTTCTTCATACAAAATTAAACAAAATAATTTTCATACAAAGTTTAATACAACACCTTGCTATTTGGAAAATGGATACTTGGCATGTTTAATGCATTCATGCCAAAGTTAAGTGATTTATGCAAAGCTATAGTGCTTGACATGTTGAATGCATGCATGCCATTACTAAGCAATTTATACAACACTTTGCTATTTGGCAAATGGATGCTTGACGTGTTTAATACATTTATACCAAAGTCAAGTGATTTACGCAAAGCTACAATGCTTGACATGTTAAATGCATGAATGCCATTACTAAGAAATTTATGCAAACCTCTAGTTATATGTTTAATTTATGTAAACCTATAGTTATGTGTTGAATGTAACTTTATAGTTACATGTTGAATGTCAACTGAGCAATAGTGGTATGTTAAACAAATTTGTATTTTTGTAACTTTTTATAACATGTTCAAAGGATGTAGAGGCTATGAATTTGGGTAGTGCTATTTTTATTACATGTGGTAGAACTACGGGGACAATCAATCAACACATGAAAGATAAATCAACGATGAGCTCCCCAACAAACTCCAATTCACATTGGTTCTAGAATAGAATTCCTTCACAATCTCCAATGTGGAACATGGTTCCCGAACAATCTCCATCATGGTCAAGTTTCCCAAGACAACAAAGTTATGATTAGGGTATCCATTTAGGGGAGTGGCTTTGTTGTTCCTATGCCAATGTTAAATGTACACATTTGGGCTCATCCCAATTCTTTACCACCACCAACATTTGCAACCACCCAAATTGCATATGGACACCAATTATTCACCAAGAATGTCACTCTTTTTACACCTACACTTACAATTTAGCAAGCAATTTTTATTTACCATTTTTTGCACTTTTCCTTGTTTATTTCTATTTTTTTGGTTAATATTATTACTTTAGTTTATAGTTGAAGATAGTACAAGTAAAATAGGGATGCTTTATGAATTAAGGATTTCTCTTTCTAAATTTCTCCACCTCAAGTACCCTTTTGTTTTTAGATTTGCAACTTTTGGTAGATTCATATATCTAGCACAGGAAGAATCCATAATATAATGTTCAAGGAGAGTCAATCTAATAGACATGAATCAACAATGGCTAGTGTTTGTGTTAAGTGCCTTAGATTCAATCTTGATAGACAAGATACAAAGAATAATATGGAAGAAATCAAACTTTATTAATATCAAACCCTTAAGGTAGGGAAACACCTTATAGTTGATCCTCTTATGGAAGGAATCCACTCATGTTCACTTGCCTCTTTGAGGGGGAAACCTCCTCGTGAGATACACTCCATTACATTGCTTACACCTCTTTATATAATACTACCTACCACCTAAGAACTTTCTAGAGAAAGAGCCTTCTAGTAAACCTTACATTTATTATGTTCACACCAGGCCTTATTTACTAAAAGTGGCCTCCATACATAATAATACATAACAACCTCTCTATTATTATTCCCCTTGAGAACTGATGAGTGCCTAAATTGGCATACTTTCAGCGCCTGTATAGTACCTTTTTCCTTACCATTTTCCACTAATCATTTCCTTTTTGATACCTTCCTTATCTAGTTTTGTCTCATTTTTCACCAAGGTACGAATCTCCTCCCATACCATTTTTATGTTATTATTAGATATTTCTTAAGGAACTTGTTACTTTCATGCACTAGCATTGATATATAGGAGTAAGTACAATGGTTTCCTTACAATAGTTGCAACTCCTTATAGTGGCTGCAATTCCTCTCTGTTGTTGTGACTCCAAGCACAATACAATTACCGCAACTCTAATTTCACTCTCTGTTGCTACAACTCTGAGTACAATACCGTTGTTGCAACTTTGAGTACAAATTCCTCCAGCACAAAAATAAAAATTACAACCGATAGTGAGGGAACGTTCCTCACATAGAAAGGAGACAGGAGACAAGTGGACAACCAAAATATAAATTAGTTTTCTTACCAACTGTCACTCAACTGATCCAAATCAACACATGCCCGATATTTACTAAAATTTGGTAATATCAATGTAAACAGACAAACAACCTGATTCTCATGGACGTCCATCCATCCCTTTATGTTATTTTAGACATCAATTGTATTGTATAAGAAACCCATCTTCCCTAGAGTTTGGGAGAATTATTCTGAAGATAACATTCGACTGTTATTGTAAATCTCATACTTCTGCAATATAACTCATTTTCTTCTCTTGTTCATTTGATGGTGTGATGAGTACTTGTGTTGTAATGTCCCCAAGGCCAAGCCCTGTTGTAAATCTTGGTTATGAATTGAATTGTAAATATGTTTTATAGGCTGGTGAGCCAAGTTTTTATAAGCTGGTGGGCTTATGTGATTGTTAGGCCAGAGAGCCTAAGGTTTGAAGGCCAAGAGCCTGATTTTGTACATGTATCAATGCAGAACATTAATAAAATATAAACACTGTCGTGTGCAGACCGACCACGATGAATGAGTGATGGGGGACTAAGCTTCCATAGAGTGGGTAAGGGATTAGGGGCTGGAAGGTGGGAAGAGGGGCTAAGTGTTGAGCCTAAGGGCTTAAGTCCTCGGGGAATAATATTTTAATATTATTCCAAAAGACATGTGAATATTATGTTTTATCCTAAGTTCTTTTCGGAAAGACAAGCAACCTCCAAATGGAAGGAACGCGTGCTGAAGGAATACATGCATTTGCATGGGTGACAAGTGTCAACCCAAGCACATGCAGATAAAACTGCCGAGTTGAGCCGTGTTGGGGGTTCCTCCTCCATTCTACGCGATCGTCTGAGCGTGAAACCACCCGACCCCTGCAAGAGACCTCATGCCATTTTGAAATTGGGGGTGAAGTCTGTGTGTTGATTTTGGGGATAGCCTGTGTTGATTTATGGGAAAGTCGATGCATCCTCTTTCTGAGTAGATTGAGCCTGTGTGTGGAGTCTCTTTCCCAAATCCATAACTGTGAGACCCCTGTCATTGCTGAGCCTGTTTGGAAAGCCCGTGTCTATTTTCCCCATTGGTTGTTGTGGCCACGCAGTGTTGGACTGTGTGTGGCTTGTTGGCCAGTTGTACAACACTCTCTCCAGGTGAGAGAGGTGATTGAAGTTGGAAGAACATGTTTCTTGGCCTATGAGAAACTCTCTCCAGGTGAGAGAGTGTGCAGAGGAAGGGGAGAACTCTTGGAAGGAACCCTGTAGATGCCACAGAGCTCGGAGACTTCGGGTCCAGTCTGTTGCTAAAACCCAAGGAAAGGGAGGTTAATAGTTGAAGGACTATCTAAGTGACAGAGAAGGTGTATACTCCTGGGGTGGAATAGGCATGTGGGGAAGGAGATTCTGTGGGGAGTGAGTATGAGTGGTTCCTGGGAGAGAATCCTTCCTTGTGACTATGTGTTTTCCCTGTAACCTCAACCTAGCCTAGGATTCCTTGCCTTGGGGGTGGAGCTTAGTCCCAACTCGGGGGTGACCCACTGCT
Organism: Picea engelmannii; assembly: GCA_009831015.1. NCBI lineage: Eukaryota > Viridiplantae > Streptophyta > Pinopsida > Pinales > Pinaceae > Picea > Picea engelmannii. The sequence goes on from ML785246.1 coordinate 190,361, forward strand.
GAGCTTGCTGAGCAGTGTGGTCTAAGGCTGGGAGGTTCATGGAAGGCCTACACCTGGTTGGTGGAATTACCATCATTTTAAAGATAAGTACTAGATGATGTTTTAATTATGTTTTTGCACATCTGTGTATTTATAATTATCATGTATTCTGCTGTGCATATGTATTAATGTTAAAGCCATTGATTATTATAATAGCAGTAATTCTTATGCTTACTCTGAGTTCTCTGTTTAATATATATATATAAGTATTGTTATTCCACGATGTAGCGCCTGCCCGACCTGGAAGGGGGTGTTACAGTTTGGTATCAGAGCGTTCAAGTATGAAAGGGTGTTACATGTGTTATTTTTATTTCGCAACCCAGTGACTTGTCCAAGTGGGTAGGCCCCCCTCCTTAGTCAAGTAATTCCTATAACATTAGGAGTATGATTTAGTATTTCAATTCTGTTCATTTAATTATGTAGTTGTTTCATTTTTTAATTTGCTACAATTCCAAATTTCATAGAATAGTTAATTGCAATTCAGGCATGGTTAATGTTTATTTTCCTTATGTAGTGATTCCTATAATCTTAAGTTGAAAATCAGTGTTGATTCGATTTCTGTAAGTTTTTAATCATAGACTAATCCAAGTGGATATTGGTGGCCACCCACCTATTCCAATTGGCTCCTCTTGATAGTTTTTAGTTCAACATGTTCTTCTATACTTCTTTGTAATTGTGGGTTCTACACTTCCAGGGTTGTATGAATCCTTACACATCTTCCATATGGATTTTGGTGGCCATCCACCTAATCCAACTAGCTTAGTTTGGAAGTTTTCATGTTAGTACATCGTTATGTACTTTCAGGGTTGTTTTGGGGCCCTAAACAATGTTTTTTTGTCTTGCAAAGTCAAAATATAGATGAAGTCAGAGTTTGATAGTGTAATCTATAGTTCTCAAAAATACCTTTCCAACAGGCTATCACGTGCCTAAAACGGAGGTCGTATGCAAAAGTTACGACCCTGAGAAGTTCAGGTACCAACTAACCCATCGGGGCCCACACAACTTTTGGTGTTTCACCTCCTAGGGTTAGTTTTTTGGATATCTAGGGTTTTGGAATTCATGCATAGTGTTAAAAAGGCCTTTGGAGCCTCATTGTAATCATTCTTATTAGACAGATGTGCATAGCAGCCACATCTCTTCTCAGAGATAGCTACCACCATTCGAGCAAGTTGTTTCAGTTCTGCAGTTTTACAATTTCAACCTATTTCATTTATTCAATGGAAGTTATTGTTCACTGGATATCTGTTTTTATCTTTGTGTTATTGTATTTAGTCTATTATTCATTTTGTTCCACTCATTAATATGGATAAGTGGTATCAAAGCGGTCTTCTCTTCACTTATTTTTCTTCCTGTGTGTGCAAGACAAGATCTGGGTACAATAAGTTGGGACTCAAACCATTCGATCCATTGCAAGATCGATCGCATTGAGCTCGACAACAATCCATGGGGGATGAAAAGAAAGATGATGGAGCAGGAGATCCTTTTAAAATTTTGCTCGAGAAATCCCTTGTACGACAAAGGAACGAAAATGATGGAAAACATTACACAGATCCTTTGACGACTGCCCACAAGAGAAGCATCTTCATCACCATGCAACCCCCTTCGAAGTACATGTAAATTTTGATATTCCATTATTTGAAGGATTGATAGATGCAGGTATTGTAGATAAATGGTTGAATCTACTCGAAGGGTATTTTTCGGCCCACAAATTTTCCAATAGGGAAAAACACTTTTGCACTCCTCAAGGTCGTCCCCCATGTTAAGGACTGGTTGGATACTTACTCTGAGAAAAGGGCCACAAAGCAGTCTGCAATATTTGCGGTCACCCCCACATGGTATTTTTTAAGGGATACCATTAAAGAATAGTACTACCCTATTGGAAGCTACGAGGACCAGTACACGATAATGACCACCCTGCGTCACGAAAGGGACTAGACAGTACCATATTTCACCAATATTTTCCATACCATGTGCACCAAATTGGGTATCAAAGACTCTGAAAGAAATCTGGCACTCAAATACCATGGTTTTTTGCATATATACATTCAAAAAGAAATGAAATTTATGGGCATCACATCATTGGGTACGACGTATAGATATGTTGACAAGATCGAGAAAAAAATTAAGCAGAAGAGGTGAGAGTTTGGATCTGCAAAATCCTCACAGCCAAAGTAAGGAAAAGGTGGCCCCAACCCACACAACAAGGGACAAAGAAAAAATTACCACTCTCAGGACACCCAGTCCAAGCTGCAACACAAGAAGGGCAATGATAAGACAAAGAAGGACACAATAAAATGGTGTGAATTCCATAAAATCCCTTGGCACAACACCGAAGAATTTTGCTCCAAGAAGTCACTCGTGGTCGAGCTAAAAGATTCTGAGTCAGAGGCCGATTCTGACTCTGAATTAAATCCAAAAGGAAGGAAGTGGATTATCGATGATGAACCCAGTGCCATGGTTGCTACCACCAAAGTCTAGCCAAGTCAACTAGAAGAACCAAAGGAAGGGGAACGCCTCTTTCACTCGCAGATGTGGGTAAAGGGGGCTTCGCTTCACTTCATTGTCAATAGCGGTAGTCAGAAGAACCTGATCTCAGCAGAGGTTGTCAAGTGGTTGGACCTGCCGATGACACCACACCCGCATCCCTACACCATCGGTTGGCTTCACCAAGGAAGAGAACTATGTGTTAGCCAATAGTGTCGTCTTCCGTATGACATCAAGCCTTTGAAAGACGAGGTATTGTGTGATATTTATTCCCTTGAAGTTTGTGTTGTTCTTTTAGGACAACCATATTTGTGGTAGCGTCATGTTGTGTATGAGTCTATACATCGAAGTGTTATTATTTCTTTGCGTAGACAATTGTACAGGATACCAGAGGTGGTGCTACCTATCTTTATTTCTTTAATCTCTACTAAGAAATGAATTAAGGTCATTTCACATACTGGGAATTTCGTCTTCTTCGTGATCCATGCTCACAGTACGAAGAAGGTCGCTGCCAAATCCGTGGCCTCTACATAGAGTCTCTCTTTGTAGCAGAACCAAATGGAAAGGATTATGGAATAGTACAATGACATATTCTCTTCACCCACCGGGGTACTGACACACTACCAAGTCAAGCATCCAATTGATATAACCTTTGATGAACCTATGCCTAATGGACCAGTCCATCATCACTTGCTGATGGAAAATAACAAAATCAAGCGTTAGATTCAAGAGTTGCTTCAAAAGGGGCACATAAAACCCAACTCTTCCCCTTGTGGAAGTCTGTTTGTACTGGTGGAGAAGAAAGATGGGACCTGGTGGCTCTACATTGATTACACAACATTAAACAAAATCACAGTCAGGAACCGGTACCCAATTCCCAAACTTGATGACCTTCTTGACCAACTCAAGGGGGAAAATTTCTTCAACAAGATTGGTCTAAAGTGTGGCTACCACCAAGTTCCCATCGAACCAATGGATGTATGGAAGACAACTTTCAAATTTAAAGAAGGTATCTTTGAATGGTTGGTCATTCCCTTTGGCTTAACAAATGCACCAACCACTTTTATGAGTTTGATGGATGATGTATTGAGACCCTTCACCAACTCTTTTGTGGTGGTATATTTGGATGACGTCCTCATCTTCAGTAGAACTTGGGAGGAGCACATGTAGCATATTCAGCAGGCTTTGAACACTCTATGGCAGCACAAGCTATATGCCAACTTGGAAAAATACTCTTTTGGCATGAACAGGGTCCAATACTTGGGCTACATTGTTGATGGGCATGGGGTACATGTTGATCTAGCTAAGATCCAAGTCATCTGTGATTGATCAGCCCCGACCACACTAATCAAGTGTCAGAGCTTCCTGGGATTAACCAACTTCTATCGACAGTTCATGTTGGGATTCTCCCATATTGCACATGCCCTCAGGCAAGTAACGAAGGGCAGTGGTAGGGAAAAGTTCACGTGGAGGAAGGAACAACAATGAGCATTTGATAATCTGAAGCATTTCTTGTGCTCAACTCCATTACTCTCCTTACCCGATATGGAACAACCGTTCAAGATTGATACTAATGCATTTGGCTATGTTGTTGGCACAGTTCTCACTCAGCATGGTCACTCGGTGGCATACCATAGTGAGACACTCTCAGATACTTTCTGGAAATGCTCCACTTATGACAAGGAAATGTATACCATTGTACAAGCTTGTCATCAATGGAAACATTACATTCTGGAAAAGGAGATAATCATCCACGATGATCACAAGCCTCTGTAGTTCATACATACACAAGGGAATTTGCAAAACAACCACCATCAAAAGTGGGTCACCTACCTACAACAGTTCCATCTCAACATAAAGTATAAGATAGGGAGCACAAATTGTATCGCTGACTACCTCAGTCGACCTCTCGTAGCTACACTCACCACCATGCTCCATTCCTGTAGACATGAGGCATCTGATTGGCCCCAACTTTATGAACAAGATCCAAATTTCTCCACCATCTATCAACTCTTGGGTATAGGCGCAAATGTCACCAATTTTCACATTCAGGACAGACTGTTATGTCATCTTGGCCATATCTTTTTCCCGATAAGAGAGCGTGCAAAGATGATCTAGGAGGATCACTACAGTCGGATGGCAGGACATTTTGGCATGGAGAAAACTGTGGTCGTTTTACAGAAACATTTTTATTAGTCGAAACTCCGATAGGACGTCAACAAGTATATCAAATCTTGCACTGTCTGTTCCATTTCCAAGCCAGCCATCAAGAAGCAAGGCTTATACACCCCTCTTACTACTCCTAAGAGGCCTTGGGAATCCATCTTGATGAATTACATGTCTGGCCTTCCATCCACCAAGAAAGGAAATGATTGTGTATTTGTGGTAGTTCATCGGTTTTCGAAGATGGCCATCCTCATAGCTTGCAAGAAGACCATCACAATGGCAGATATTGCCAATCTCTTCTTTGAACAAGTGTGGGTCCATTTTGGGATACCATAGACCATCATCTTTGATTGGGACAACAGGTTCCTCAACACATTTTGGTCAAGTCTCTAGTCACTGTTGGACACCAAGCTTACTAAATCCATTGCTTTCCACCCCAAAACCGATGACCAAACAAAGGTCGTCAATCAGATGATTGTGCACATCTCACGCATGTACAACTCTAAGCATCCATGTACCTGGGATGAAAGCCTCCTGTGTGTTAAACACAACTACAACAGAGCTCTCCATAGCTCCACCGACCACAACCCATTTCAGGTGGGGTTGGGATTCCAACCCTTGGGTCCAATTGATGTTGCATTACCTCTTGCCACCACACAGGAAGAGTATTCCCATGTTCAGTATGTGGCTGAAAAATCCACCATATTCATTGAGTGGATTTAGCACATCTACCAACAGGTCCATGAGATTTTTCAAAAAGTCAATGATAAGTACAAGAACTGAAATGATCAACAAAGGGTATCACACCAGTTTTAGGTGGGATAGAAGGTCTGGTTACATTTGCAGAAAGAGCACCTTATAGGGCCCCATCGGAAGCTCCTCCCACTTTGCTATGGGCCTTACACTATCACCAAGGTTGTGGGTAGCAATTCTTTTGAGCTCAACACTCCATCCTTCCTTGGCTTGCACCCAGTGTTGAATGTGGAGCTCCTTTGACCATATTTTCCACCCTTATTGGACACCTCATAGATCACAAAAAATATGACACCAATAGAGCTCAACCCTGACTACATGGAACATGAATCCACTAATCAAATAGTGGACACATAGGTCAAGGGCACTCGCTAGTAGAGGATCCAACTTTATCGGGTTGTCAAGGTAGGGTAGCTCCTACACCAAGGCAAACAGCTCACCCAAAGCCAAATTCAACACAAGTTTCCTCACCTGATGGGGGAAATCAACACAATGGAGACCATTTCTTCCTAAGGGGGGAGGATTGATCTAGGTGGATAGTGGTGGCCACCCACCTATTCCAACTAGCTCTTCTTGACAGTTTTTAGCTCAACACGTTCTTTTGTACTTCTTTATAATTGTGGGTTCTACACTTCTTGAGATATCTGAATCCCTACACATCTTCCATGTGGAGATTGGTGGCCATCCACCTAATCCAACTGGCTTAGTTTGGAATTTTTCATGTCGGTACATCTTTCTGTACTTCCAGGGCCGTTTTGGGGCCCTAAACAATGTTTTTTTGGCTTTCCACATTCAAACTATAGACAAAGTTAGAGTTTGATAGCGTAATATGTAATTATCAAAAATAGCTTTCCAACGGGCTATCATGCACCTAAAACGAAGGTCGTATACAAAAGTTATGACCCCGGGAAGTTGAGGTACCAACTTACCCATCGTGGCCCACATAACTTTTGGAATTTCACCTCCTAGGGTTAGGTTTTTGAATATCTAGGGTTTTGGCATTCATGCATAATGTTAAAAAGGCCTTTGGAGCCTCATTGTAATCCTTCTGCTCAGACAGATGTGCATAGCAGCCACATATCTTCTTAGAGATAGCTACCACCATTTGAGCAAGTTGTTTCAGTTCTGCAGTTTTATAGTTTCAGCCTATTTCATTTATTCAATAGAAGTTATTGTTCATTGGATATATGTCGTTATCTCTGTGTTATTGTATTCATTTTGTTCCACTCATTAATCCAGATCATAGACGCTGCTACAGCTCTTGTTGTTGTCATTCATTGATGTAGCTTTTGTGTTGTAGCTTCATTGTTGCAACTCTCGTTACTACAACTTGCATCGCTATAGCTTTCATGTTGTAGCTCCATTGTTGCAACTCCACTTGCAAGTTTATTACACTCTGTTTTCTCTTAGATTTGTGACAATTTCATTCCTCAAGAGCTTACAATTGATATTATTGGTTTTGTAAATTAACATTGGAAGTATGAACGTGCAACTGTTACAACAAGACAAGATCATCATTTTACTTGAGCAAGTCACCATTAGATGTTAGCATAACTTTACTTTTTGCAAGTGTGATTTCCTTTACACAAGTGTGATTTACTTCCTGTCAATGTGATTTACTTTCCGTAAATGTGATTTACTCTCTGCAAAGTGTGATTTACTTTCAGCAAAAGAGATTTACTTTTCACAAGTGCGATTTTTTTTCCTACAAACATGATTTTTTTTTTCCTGCAATTTGAGAAGTAGGATAGCTTGGTGACTTAATTAAGTATCTTGAAATCCCGACTTGTGACATTCGAAATACTACAACGCCTTAGCAATCACAACACTAGACTTGCATATACAGTGCATGATAGTTCGTAAGTAAGATACGACCTCATATTGATAATTAAATGCACAACTCTTCAGTTGCTCACTAAGTTAATTAGGAAGTAATTGAAAAGTCCGTCATTTTTGGTGTCATTGTTGAAGAACTATAAAAAAATAATAATTGTTGTTTCAATAGTTGTGTGGATTTTCATTTAAGTAGATTGAGTGTTATGATTTCTTTTCAACAATTCATAGATTGTTTTTCTAACCCTTTCTATGCACATAGTTAGAGATCAACAAGGTAGACTTATTAGTTCATCCAAAAACCTAGAAAAACTAATAGTGCAGGTCAATTTCAAGAGGGAAAGGAGCACAATCAACCAAAATACCTATCACCTACAACACGTTTTCTTATCAAAAATAAGCTCGAGACCTCCCCTCAGGATAGCTTGGATCAACATAGAAACCCTAATACAAGAAGACAACAAATAAAGGGAAAGAAAGCATATATTAGTAACCGTTCATACAATGCAAACTAGCCCATGTGCACGAATTAGATAATTATGAGATGATAGAAAATCATAATTATGAGACAGAGAATACATAGAGTTTGATTTTCCAACTATATATTGTACATATAGTCTAATATTTGTCTTATTGATTGCAGGCTTGGTGCTTTCCCTGTTTACCTCTAAGATAACAAAGCACCACCAATAACATGAATCAAATACAACATAATAACTTCTTTATCTCTAGATTGCAATGCTACTGTGTTCAATTTTACTTTATTATAGAATTTACATATGAAGGGGAATTTTATTTCAGTTTATTTAGTTTTGTTTTACTATAGCATTTGCACCAAATCCTATTACTAGGTTGAATTTTTTATTGAGAAGTGATTTAAGTGTGGACCTCTCTTAATTATTGATAAACTTGTAGGTTGAAGCAATGGTTATGGATTCTTATGTATTTTCTTGAATTCTCCACTCTTTGAGCGTATGTGACCTTTCAAACAAGAGTATGTTTAAGTAGTATTTGGATCTCTAAAAACTTGACTCATAATATTAGTATGAGAATTAGATCTTGAATTTGGTGAAGTTAGAAACTTTAATAATAGTGAAATTTAGTTAAGGGTTTAAACCAATATATTATTTATTACAATAAACAACATAGCACACTTAAAACAACATAGTACATATAGAAAGACTTTAACTTAAATTTACCAAATGGTTTATTATATAAATTTTGTTCATAATGAAACTTTATTTTTATTGGTAAAATATTTACTCTAACAAATTAACTAAATTTTGTTTTCCAAATCGTTTTAAATATTTTTTTTATCCAACTCTCTCTTAATTGTGTGAAACCTAAAACCTCCCAAACACTTATATAAAATTTTAATATCCTATGTAATCACATATAATCCCATCCCACTCCCTAGAATCCAGGACATATATGCATGCCTTCACTTTCTTCATTTTCGTGAGACCACACCTACTCTACCTATTCCAATCTTCATACCAATGTTCATATTCAACATAACCATGATAATCTCTATCTACACACTTTTTCACTAAAGTCTCTATAAATCCTATAACTTTTCCCATCATCTCTAGATCCCCCCTCCCACCACTTTCCTATCCTTGAACCCAATATAAATATTCTCAACCAAAACTACTTACTTTACTCTTCCTATGAACATCTATTTTATTAGTTTTTAGTTTTTGATAGAAAAATATTGCAATTTCTCTTCTACTATAAATCTATTATTTCACGATAAGTATGAAGTGTTTTATTATGTTTTTTATACTATTATCTAAGAATAGATTGGGGAAGGGGAGTGGTTGCCACATTAATATCAAGGTCATAGTCGTACCTCTAATTTGAATACGGTAAGGTCAGTCTTGAGCTAGAAGAGTTGGTACTTACCACATTCAAATAAGGTTGGGAATAAATTTTAGTTTGAGGGGAAGAAAATAGTATCCTGCCCTCCTTCCTTTAACTTGACTTGAGAAAGGTCTTGAGATTAGGTAAGATCCTCATTGATCAACCTAGCTAGTAAGGTCATTATCAATCTGTCTAACACAAATACAACCCTAAAGATATGATACTTAAACCATGATCTTCTATGGATGCTTATGTTGGGCAGTGAAATCCCACATAGATAAATTTACAGCATAGACATGAAATCATATAAAAAACAATCACACATGGAGACACAGATTATATGTGGTAAAACCCTCCTTCACCTTACGGGGGAAACATCCACGGGACAATGGAAGGATCATTCCATTAGAAGAAAGAACCAGGATATTACAACAGCCATAGGCAATTGGACAACCCAGGAGAGGGCTTGAAGCCCATTGATACTCAAATGCCTCTAAGGCATTCATATTTATACAATGTCTCCTTTAGTTATACAAAACTGAAAACATTAAATATTGCCCCTATCTTAGCTGAGTGGTTTCAACAAGAGGCAATAAATCTGCCTCAAAACTTGGTCATCCAAAACTGCCTTATCCAAATAGTTGTCACATTCCTAACAATCTCCACCTTGAGAACAATTTACCTGATGTCATTCCATTGTCCATTCATCACCTTCTTCCAAGCTAAAGATAGGTGATACTAGTGCTTCCAAAACAAAGCACCCATTTCACTGCTCCACCTGGATTTGTCATGTGACCACTCACAACACCAACTGTATGTGAAATATCTCATCATTTCATTGCAATCATCAATCTTTCTACTAGCACACTATACACAAGACATATAACCCTTTTCTTCTTCATCACTTAGACACAAACATGAAGAAATCTTATGATGGAAAGCCAAAAAAAATTAAAAAAATTACCAGTTTCACATCATTCATACCAAATTTCTTGAGTATTGTTACCATGTACTCAAGTTGTGATAACCCAAAACTTACCATCAATCTTGTCTCTATGAATTTCTATGCACACGATTGTTTTGTTTCTCCCAGACCCTTCATCTCGAACATCCAAGTCAACTGAGCCAACATGTTGATCTTAACCATGCTCCTGCTTGCTACAAGCATATCATCAACAATCTAAACACCAAGATAGTGAGTACCATAAACACAATGGTTACAGTCACTTCTTGTAAAACTTGGCTCGCCATGAAGGATTCAACATCTTGTACAAACTTGTATGCTCGAGTTCAAGGCCATACAATAATTACTTGAGCTTGCAAACCAATTCTTTTATTGCAATCCTGAACACTTTCAGTGCTCCACCTTGAACACTGTGTTCGATACCTTCGCCATAAACAGACGAAGCCAACCAAGTGCGCTCAACACAAGCTCACCTCTAGGGACCTTTCAATGGAGTCCTAGCTCCATCTTAACATGAACATCCCCTTGACCAAATACGACCAAGCTGACCAAGTAAATGTTCACTGCTCACCTCCAAGCCCATTTATAATGGAGTTACAACTAGCCTTTAAACAAGCTTTATTACATGTGATTATATGGACATAAAACCACAGGCAACTAACATGACCCATAAAACCTATTATAATATGAACGAGCGTGCTCGTTTTACCATTGAAAATATCACTATTGTCACCCAACCATAGGCCGAAGCCACCCTCCGAGCACCTTGACCTTGACAGAGAGAAGAATCCTAGTAGCAATCCAATAGCCAAGAAAGGCTAATGCACCAAGCAAGAAGAAACCAAATCTTATGAGAGAATCCAACCCAAAACTGGCACAACACCTTCCCTAGGACTTGCGCACAAAACTACTAGACTGCAGTGCGCAGATGTGGCTTTCTACGATTCTGAGAAGTGTGTCAAATGAGAGACTAGTACCCTGTATTTATAGTAAACCTGACAAATTGCCTGGGCCGACTTCTCATTCTGGGTACTAATTAATTCATATTAATTATCTCTCTTTAGTTGACATCTCTTCTAGGGTTACATTCATTTCTTTTCTTTCTTCCGGAACATTCTAATATTGTCAAAGGTCACAATGGAGGTTCATACCTCCCGAAGCTACCATAATATCAACACTCCCTCCTAACTAGGGAGGTATAATTGATAATGGTCTTGAGAACAAACAGACCATTCAACTGGTAGTATCACGAGCACCGTCATTTTTATCCACCTCGATAATCTCCATGACAACTAGTACAACATCAATTGATAAAACACAACTGTGTTTATCCATGGTAGTACACAACTACTCAAATCGTGACACATAGTCACAAACAGTGGAACATATCCACCACAGTAGCATATCTCTACTGTCTGGAGACAGGCAGTCTCCATAACAATCATCTGATATCAACCTTCACAGAAAATATTGTTATGATATAAACTGAATCATCTGGGCCATTCTTTCACTCACATCTGTGAGATCTGAAAGAGTATCTGCCCTCAGAATAGAACATCAACGATGGGCTATCTGGACTATTCTTATCAAACAAGGAAGAATGATTGTTCTGATTTCTAAGCCTGGACCATTCCTCACCCTGGTCCATTCCTCCGACACTAAACAAAGTGTAACCTGGAGAGAATGAATCTACCCTAAGGAATGCTTGTCCTTGATTGTTGAACCTAGACCATTCCCCACCCTGGGCCATTCCTTCGACACTAAACAAAGTGCAGCCTAGAGAGAATGAATCCACTCTAAGGAATGACTGTCTAGACCATTTCCAAAGGAAATGACTGTCCTGCGCCAACCTCCAAAATGGACCATTCCTCAAGTTAACCACAATGAGAAATCACTATCTGACGAGGCAGGCCAGTCTTCTTGAGTAACCCTCAAGAAGAGAGACTGCCCTAGACCACTCCCCGTGTTAACCACAATGGGAATTCGTTGTCTATGGTAAATCAACAATCCATCGAACCATTTTCATTATGAAAATGACCGTTCGATCTGGACCATTTTTTGAACTGGAAAATGTCTGTCCGTCAGAAATATCAATCCACTTTCCGAACTGGAAAGAATCTGCCCAAGCTGGACTATTTTTCAATCTTGAAAATGAATGTCCTCAATTCAATAATATGTTAGTGCTCCCTCCCAACCTGGAGAGACATTTCTTCCCTTTCAAATAAGGGAGTTATTTCCACGATCCCCATCTTGTCTCAGAAATATGCAAACTTTATTCTGGATAGAGGCTTTTTCAGGATATCTGTTGTCTGCTCATCTATGGGGATATACTGGAGCTTTACTTCTCCTTCCTAGACTTTATCTCGAATAAAGTAGTATTTGATCTCAATATGTTTCGACCTTTCATGAAACACTGGGTGTTCTGATAGTCTTATACAACTCTAATTGTCATAATGTATTATGGTCGAATCTGGAACCTGATCAAATAAATCAGAGATTAGCTTCCTCAACCATATTGCTTCTGTGCATGCTTCACATGCTACGATATATTCTTCTTCTTCTATGTTGAGTGCGACAGACTTTTGTTTCTTGTTTCCCCAAGATATCATAGCGGAGCCCAAGCTGAAACACATTCCTGAAGTACTATGTCTGTCTTCTGCAATTCCTGCCCAATTTGAATATGTAAATCAATGAAGTTGTATATCACTGGATGTGGTATATATTAAGCTATAGTTTATTGTCCCACGAATATATCTTAGGACATGCTTTGTAGCTATCCAATTCTCATGTCTAGGTTCCACTTGAAACTGGCTTAGTGTATTCACAACAAAGCAAATGTCTAGTCAAGTATTTACCAAATACATCAATGACCCAATCAATTGTCGATATAGTGATGGATCTACTGGATTAGAATTTGGATCTTTTACTTTTCTTATATCTGTAGTCATAGGAGTGTCCATGGATTTGCAATCCATCATTCCAAAATTCTGAAGAATCTTTATTGCGTACTTTCCTTCTCCAAGAAATACTTCACCATGCTTCTGCCATACTTCTAGTCCCAAGTAATAATGCATGAGACCTAGATCTTTAATATCAAATTCAAAAGCTAGTTCCTTTTTGCACTGGATGATGAGAGACTCTTCACCTATTATGAATAGATCATCAACATATAATAGTAGAATTACAAGTGCATTTTCCATGAATTTGTAGTAAATATTTGGATCTACATGACTTTTGGAGAAACCAAGTCTCGTTAGATAGTTGTCCATTCTATCATACCAAGCCCTTGGAGCTTGCTTGAGTCCATATAAAGCTTTCTTTAATCTGCAAACATGAGTGTCTCTGGAATGTACTTCAAACCCTTGAGGTTGTTCAATATATACTTCTTCTTCTATTGCTCCATTGAGGAAAGTTGTCTTTACATCCATCTGATGTAAACTCCATCCCATGGAGGCAGCAAGAGATATGATAGCTCTAATGGAAGTATATTTAGCAACCAGAGAAAATGTTTCTTCATAGTCTTCTCCCTCCTTCTGGGAGAACCCTCTAGCTATGAACCTTGCTTTATATTTATCCACACTTCCATCTAGGCACAATTTCCCATACATTATTTTTCATGATGGATTGGTGTTCTTTCATCATAGCTTCTTTCCATTGTTTCTTTTGAACAACTTCTTCAAATGTGGTAGGTTCTTCATCTAAAAGCTTCATCATATATGCTGCATAACTTGAGAATATTTTAGGCTTCTTACTTTTTCTGAATGTTCCTTCTGGGATCTTGAGTCTTTCTGCGTCTTGTAAGGTAGCTTCAAGCCAAGCTGGTCATTTCCTGGTCTTAGGTACGGTGTCTGAATCGATGGTCTCACGTGGTTGCATAGGATGATCAGGTTGTTCATTTTTGTCATTTTGGTTTTTTGTGCTTTCTTCAATAGGTTCTTCATTCTCTTCTTCCTCCATAGTTTCTTCTATGAATTTCTTGAAGGCCATATTTTCATTGAAAGTCACGTCTCTGCTGACTTCAATCTTGTGTTTTTTCGGAATATAGATTCTATAAGCCTTGGATGAATCGCTATATCCCACAAATCTGCCCTTCTTTCCCGAGGGTTCTAGTTTATTCCTTTTGTCCTTGGGAATGTGAGAGTAAACAGGACATCCAAAGATTCTTAGGTTTTCCACATTAGGTTTCTTACCTAAGATGGCTTCTTCTGGAGTCATGTCCTTCAATATGCGGTGACGACTTCTGTTTTGCACATATATTGTTGTCATGGTTGCCTCTCCTCATAAGAACATGGATAAACCTTGATCATTTAGTAGTGCTTTTACTGTTTCTCCGATAGCTCTGTTCTTTCTTTCTGCTACACCGTTTTGTTAAGGATTATGAGGAATAGTCAGCTCCCTCCTAATCCCTGCCGATTTGCAGAATGCAACGAATTCCTTTGAGGTGTATTCTCCTCCATTATCTATTCTTAAGGTCTTGATATTCTTTTTTGTGAGGTTCTCTATCTTTGCTTTGAATTCTTGAAACTTGTTCAATACTTTGTCTTTTGTCTTCAATAGATATAACCAAGTCTTTCTTGAATAATCATCTATGAATATTATGTAGTAAAGAGATCCTCCTAGAGATTTGGCTGGCATCGGACCACAAATATCTGAGTGTGTCAGATCTAGATTCTCCTTAGATCTATTGTTGCTGCTTGGGAATGGTTTCTTGATATTTTTCCCAAGAGCACATCCTTTGCAAATTCCTTCATGTGTAGATTGCAATTCTGGTATTCCTTCAACCATCCTTTTGAGAAAAGGTAATGCTTGATAATTAGTATGAGAGTACCTTCTATGCCAAAGTTCATTGCGATTGACTTCATCATGCACGACAGCTTCTTCATTTTGTTATAGTAGTCTATATAGATTTCCTTCACGACTTCCAATAACCCTAGCATTCTCTATGTTGGAGTCTTTATGCCAAGATAACACTTTTCCATCTACGAAAGATATTTTGTTTCCTTTGTCTTCTAGGCAAGATATGGATACAAGATTCTTTTCTAAACCAGGTACATATAAAACATTGCTTAAATGAAATTTTTTACATGTTTTCAACTTGACGGATGATCTGAAAATAGAAGGTTGACTTGTTATGCTATGCAAGCACCCTCTACTTCATTAAAATAAACTTTACAGGACCTTGCTTCATGTGTATAGATATGCAAGATAAAACTTATGTGTTAAGTTCATGTATCTTCTTGTAAATGCTTATGTGTGAGGATATGTTCTTTTAAATGGTTAAATACGTACTTTCAATAAATACACAGCAACATAACTTGCAGCAAATAAACCATCAAACTCAGAACAATCACAACATGATAAAGGAGTTCACCCCCCTCCGGGCTACATCTCCTTGAGCCTCCATCAATGGACTTGGCTCTCTGGGATTAATTAGTCAAAAGTTATTTTACAAGATTCTGCTCAACTCCAATGGAAAAACAGACTGTACCATTGAGATCAGAACACATAAAAACCCCAAAAATGACTAATAGAACTCTTAAAACGGATCATGGCTCATCCGGGCATGACCTCTTCTACATGCGGCCATAAGCTTCCCTGAGCTTCTCTTTGGAAAAAACACCTGTAAAAGTCCTCAAAATCCTCTGAAACCTATCCCAATGTGTTCAGAGCATATCAATTAGCCAAAAATGATTATTCAATCACATAAAACAAACATAGGCTCACCAAACCATGTCCTCGATCAATGAGGGCTTCAAGCTCCCTGGAGCTTGCTGAAACTTCAATGGTGAAAAAATTGCAGAAAAAGTCTTAAAATGGCCTTGATAACAGCACCAATGGATTCAAGACGTCCAAAAACCCCTAGCTGGGCTTTTACGGCACCTCAATCGGCCAAAAGATGAAGAAGTTAGGGCTCCTCCATTTTCCTCCTTCAAGCTTTCTGAAACTGGTTCGCCAAAACGCACCCCTTCCAAGTGAACCTGGCACACACGCTCATTTAAGCGCAAAAACCTGGCACTAGGTGCAACCGCGCCAACGGTGAAAACCGTAGGACGGTTAAGGGCGCTCCAGCCCCTAACCGCCTCGGCACCTGGGCGTATGAGAGCATATGACCGTAAGTTTGGCAAATAGGTGGTTAATCCGTTGAACCGCTCCAACTGTGTAACTCCCACGCTCCAACTTGGGTTCATATGTAAAACCGTGGGCCATGTCAAAAATCCGTGCACAAATGTTACAACCGCACCACATTTTAACATATGGTAAAAACTTTGGTTTATTGTTATATACATCTGCGCGCATATATTATATACACGGTTATGTGGTGTGGAATGAAACCACGCGCCAACGATCGGGGGGTTAAACTCTATGTGGCATGGTCGTATGCATGGTGCAAAGGACCGCGGGTCAGGGCTAAGCCCTGGCCTGCCCCCCTTTCCATTTAAAACAATAACCAAATTTAAATAGAATTGCGTTGACATTCATAACAAGGAACGTCGGGCGGAAAGTTGGTTATTGGAATTTACAAAGGCACTATGTGGAGGAGAGGTCCGGGGGTCGAACCTCGTGGCCTCCAACATTTTATACATAGAAATCCTTAGCCAACCAGTGAGTGACACGTGGCGCCCTTGGAGTGGGCCACGTGTCCTCCTATTATTGGCCACCCAAGGACACGTGTCAACATCCAACTCGCCAACAATCGACCAATCAACATCTACCACGTCACCACCGTATGGTCTGTACGGCCCTGCCACGTCAGACCGTACAGACTGTATGGACATGTACAGTCAGCAACAATTTTTTGCCTGTTTGGCTTGGCGAACAGATCACGGTATCTTCTCCATACGGACTCCATTTGAGAAAGTAGATATACCATCAGAATCAGGAAGACAAGACGGACGCAATGGCACTGTTTTCGTCGCATTCCGAGCACTTTGAAAATTGAGCTAAAATTTGACCCCTGGTTTAGATTTTGATCACACCTTCCCACTGAAAATATTTTGGACCCACAAAAGCTTATCTGTCTGTTTTCAGGTTATATCAAAATCTTTTCGACAATTACCTGAATACTCTGACATGCCATGCACTGCAATTGACTATGTCCTTTAGCCACTGCTCTCTGGCTACTGCTGACCCACTACTCTCTCTGTGCTTGGAAGACTGCCAACCTTCCCACTGAGAATCAAGTCCCTCTTCGAACTCTTTGACGTCAACATAATCAGCTCTCCAATGGCTGCAAAAACTGTCCTGCAACATCTTGTCACAAGCAAGAAAACCATCAATATTGAAAACAAATTATACAAGAGTGAAAAATGATGTCAACAAAATCTTTTGCTCTTCAAACAAACTGTTGCATCTCGTACTTTATCAAATCACATGGCGTTTTCTTGCATCATGGTGTACTCAAAATCAACTTACAAGTCAACAAACACCATCGACTAAACACAAGTCGAACAACACGATCGACACAACATAGTCGTCAGAAAATCATCAACATCAGTCGAGACTCATTTGAAACACATCGACCTTCCCAAACTGACAAGTCAACAAACATGATACATAATCATGTAACAATCATGAATCACTCATGATGAACCATCACCAGGTTCACTGCTTACACATACATAAAAACAAATGCATGTATAGGACTCTTCAACTCTCCTTCCAGTACAAACATAAGTACAACCTCGAACCATGTGGGTACATAAGAGTTGAAATGAAAAATATAAATGGCTGTAACAAGTGAACATCATATCCATCTTTTACATCCTCCTGGCGACGTAGTGCAACAAACAAGAATGCCTTCAAAATGAATTACATTCACATGCAACTTGTATCATGCAAGTTGTGATAAACTGCTGCAACTTATCATGTTTCCCATAAATGCACACATAACGCTGAAAAGTGCATTTACAACAGAAAAATGCAAGCCTTACTTGCTCAAGAAATCCAACCATTTCTTAGCAAGCCAACTCAACGGTGACTTTTTTTGCTGAACATCGTCCTCTTGTGAATCATCTTGACTCACATCGATGATGGAATATCCTCTTCCATTCTTGCCAATCTCTTTATCCAATTGCTTCTTGTGCTGTGGATGAGTAGTTGGATGCAACGTCCAACATTGATCAATAAGATGACCCCACTTCT
Source organism: Picea engelmannii (assembly GCA_009831015.1). Taxonomy (NCBI): domain Eukaryota; kingdom Viridiplantae; phylum Streptophyta; class Pinopsida; order Pinales; family Pinaceae; genus Picea; species Picea engelmannii. Next base: position 208,605 of record ML785246.1, read on the forward strand.
GACAATGAGTGAAAACCTTTTGCATCCTCTTTTCATGTTGTCTTTGCTTATGAAGCTTCCTGAAATTGGCCAATCTTTTCCAACACTTTGAAACATGATGGTTATATAAACCACAATATGTACAAGGATTCTTTCTTCCAAATTTATCAAGCTTAACATAATAAAAAGCAATTGAATGATAAGCGGAATTATACCTGGAGCATTCACCTTTATCGCCTCTTTGAGGAGGTGAATCTGAAGAGTTACAAGCTCTCCTTTGAAGACAATCGTGTTCTTGTCCTCATCACTATCACAACTCTTTCGTTTCACACATTCGCATTCATCTTGAACACAAGCCTTGCATGCTGAAGGGAATGAACTTTCAACAAAAGTTCTTGAACTTTCACCTTTAAAGCCTTACTGAGGAGGTGAACTTGAAACAAAGTTTATCCTCGGAACTTTTTCCCTTGTCTCCTCGACCTTGGAATTTGCTCCATCTTTCCGTTCATATCCAAGACCACAATACTTGGGTCTTTCTTCAACAACAATAGGCTCAACAATGCCTTGTGCATGCTTGCCCAAACCTCTACCTTCATAGCCCATTTTAAACAACAACTTGGACCCTATTCCTCTTGTATGATTTTCAAAACCACCAAAGCATTCATCTTGAGAGGAATTAGAAGATAAACTAACATTGCATACCTTATGTTCATGCATGTACTTGGTAAGGGTTTCTTTTGCCTCCTGGAGTTGAATATCCATCTCATGCAACCTCTGAAGAAGCTGGTCTTTCTCCTCCTTCATGGCCATAAACTATTCTTCAAGAACAATGTGCTCATTTCTGTATTCACACATCTCTTTCATCAAATCTCTCATAGTTAGCAACTCTTCTTTAGATAATGAAAATGTATGAAAACTATCACTGCTTGAAGCTTCCTCCATCTTTGGAAGATATCCAACTTCAACACAAAACTTGCACAAAAACCAATAGCTAAATCTCAAGCTATCAATGGCAAACACATGAGCAAAACAAACTATGATCTGATACCACCTAATCTGAAAATAGAAGGCTGACTTGTTATTCTATGCAAGCACCATCTACTTCATTAAAATAAACTTTACAGGACCTTGCTTCATGTGTATAAATATGCAAGATAAAACTTATGTGTTAAGTTCATGTATCTTCTTGTAAATGCTTATGTGTGAGGATATGTTCTTTTAAATGGTTAAATATGTACTTTCAATAAATACACAGCAACATAACTTGCGGCAAATAAACCATCAAACTCAGAACAATCACAACATGATAAAGGAGTTCACCCCCCTCCGGGTTACATCTCCTTGAGCCTCCATCAACGGACTTGGCTCTCTGGGATTAATTAGTCAAAAGTTCTTTTACAAGCTGCTGCTCAACTCCAATGGAAAAATAGATTGTACCATTGAGATCATAACACATAAAAACCCCAAAAATGACTAATAGAACTCTGAAAAAAGATCATGGCTCATCCGGGCATGACCTCTTCTACATGTGGCCATAAGCTTCCCTGAGCTTCTCTTTGGCAAAAACACCTGTAAAAGTCCTCAAAAGTCTTTGAAACCTGTCCCAATGTGTTCAGAGCATATCAATTAGCCAAAAATGATTATTCAATCACAGAAAACAAACATAGTCTCACCAAACCATGTCCTCGATCAATGAGGGCTTCAAGCTCCCTGGAGCTTGCTGAAACTTCAATGGTGAAAAACTTGCAGAAGAAATCTTCAAATGGTCTTGATAATAGCACCAATGGATTTAGGACGTCCAAAAACCCCTAGCTGGGCTTTTACGACACCTCAATCGGCCAAAAGATGAAGAAGTTAAGCCTCCTCCATTTTCCTCCTTCAAGCTTTCTGAAACTGGTTCACCAAAACGCACCCCTTCCAAGTGAACCTTGCACACACGCTCATTTAAGAACAAAAACCTGGCACCGGGCGCAACCGCGCCAACGGTGCAAACCGTAGGATGGTTAAGGGTGCTCCAGCCCCTAACCGCCTCGGTACCTGGGCGTATGAGAGCATATGACCGTAAGTTTGGCAAATAGGTGGTTAATCCGTTGAACCGCTCCCACTGTGTAACTCCCGCGCTCCAACTCGGGGTCATATGTAAAACCATGGGCCATGTCAAAAATCTGTGCGCAAATGTTACAACCGCACCACATTTTAACATATGGTAAAAACTTTGGTTTATTGTCATATACATCCGCGCGCATATATTATATACACGGTTATGTGGTGTGGAATGAAACCACGCACCAACGGTCGGGGGGTTAAACTCTATGTGGCATGGTCGTATGCATGGTACAAAGGACCGCGGGTCGGGGCTAAGCCCCGGCTTGCCCCCCTTTCCATTTAAAACAATAACCAAATTTAAATAGAATTGCATTAACATTCATAACAAGGAACGTCGGGCGGAAAGTTGGTTATTGGAATTTACAAAGGCACTATGTGGAGGAGAGCTCTGGGGGTCGAACCCCGCGGCCTCCAACATTTTATACATAGAACTCCTTAGCCAACCAATGAGTGACACGTGGCGCCCTTGGAGTGGGCCACGTGTCCTCCTATTATTGGCCACCCAAGGACACGTGTAAACATCCAACTTGCCAACAATCAACCAATCAACATCTGCCACGTCACCACCATACGGTCTGTACGGCCCTGCCACGTCAGACCATACGAACTGTACGGACTGTATGGACAGGTACAGTCAGCATCAAATTTTTGCCTGTTTGGCTTGGCGAACAGATCACGATATCTTCTTCATACGGACTCCGTTTGAGAAAGTAAATATACTGTCGGAATCAGGAAGACGAGACGGACGCAATGGCTCTGTTTTCGTCGCATTCCGAGCACTTTGAAAATTGAGCTAAAATTTGACCCCTGGTTCAGATTTTGATCAATGGAGGCTTGCCCAAATCCTTCGACTGGGTAAGTACTTTTGTCTCCAAAGATCTACCTTGTGCGATGTCTTCTTCTCATTTAGAGTTGAGAGTCTGGATTGATCTCCCGTCATGTGCCTAGAAGCTCCACTATCGATTATCCACATGTCATCTTCAATTGTTCCAGTGAGTGTTGAGTAGTGTAGAAGATTGATCTTTTCACTCATGTCTTCGGTTGACTGGTATTTGTTCATGCTTTGATCCAAAACTTCAACTCTGACGTTTCTGTCTTCTGAGAGAGCCAAAAGGTGCGTTGAACTAGGGCACATTTGAATATCTTCTCCTTGAGAGAGATTCTCCATCACAAGGTGTCAGATCTAGGATTTAGGGTTTTTTCAATTGCTTATGCTAGTAACCCTAGCAATAGTGTCTTGGAAGTTTCTCCTGCTAGTAACCCTAGCGGCAGTTCCTTAGCAAGCTTAGTATCCTAATGGATATGCTTCCTTCCAGAGGTTAGACTGAATGAAGGAGGTGTGGGCCCATAACCTATTAGAATATGAATGAGTGTACTCATTTTACCATTGAAAATATCACTATTGTCACCCAACCATAGGTCGAAGCCACCCTTCAAGCACCTTGACCTTGACACAGAGAAGAATCCTGGGAGCAATCCAATAGCCAAGCAAGGCTAATGCACCAAGCTAGAAGTAAGCAAAGTTGATCAGAGAGTCCAACCCAAAATTGGCGCAACACCTTCCCCAAGACTTGCGCACAAAACTGCTAGACTGCAGTGTGCAGATGTGGCTTTCTGCGTTTCTGAGAAGTGTGTTAAATGAGAGATTGGCGCCCTATATTTATAGTAAACCTAGCAAACTGCCTGAGCCGACTTCTCATTTTGGGTACTAATTAATTCATATTAATTATCTCTCTTCAGTCGACATCTCTTCTAGGGTTACATTCATTTCTTTTCTTTCTTTGGGAACATTCTAATCTTGTCAAAGGTCACAATGGAGGTTCATATCTCCCGAAGCTACCATAATATCAACAAAACCCACCCCCTATCACCTAAGTCTACGTCTAGACTTTACCAACAAGATACCAGGGGTACAGATGCCTAAACAAGGTCTTACAGTCATATGCCCAATTACATGCTATAAATTTACAACTCTATTAAAAAAGATAGGGAGATAAGACCTAGGAGCTACACTTATTCCCTGTAGGCCTAACCATGCTGGTTGAAGGGGCTCCAACCTACACACGCAAGGAAGATCTGCCCATCTAATATTCTAGGGTCCCCCGGCTCTGTATTGAGTGGACACCTGGCCGAAAGCGTGTGTATCCAGGGCAATAAGGTCGCCCCTGAGATAATCTCCCTCGAACACACTCACTCTCTTCTCGGAGACCGTAAGGGGGCCATCAACCCTTAGATCATTTTACAGGTATCTAACCTGCTCTGCTCAATTGAGCAAGGATAGAGACCTAACCTAGAAGATAAGAAAGCGTATCGCCCCGTGGAATCTGAGCCCCGAAGAAGTGATTCCAAACCTGATTCTCAAGCGGCCACTCTTGAGGATCCATATATTCAACGGAGCCTCCTGGACCCTGAGAATCGGCCTCAGCTTGATGGCCCGTACTTCGTGACAAAAGAAATTCACTTTCAGGGCCACAACAGTAAGCCTTCGCCTCATCCAGCTTATCCTCCTGGCCAGGAGAGTCCGCCTTAGCATTACGGATCCTTTAGATCGAACAAGGAATAGTCTGTCATCCCCCAAGGTCTCAAGGGCCCGGAAACCGGAGATCGAAAACAATAGAATCTAGATCAAATAGTGTCAGTCTAGTCACGACTAACGATCAAGAACTAAATTCCCCACTTGTGAGGATGGGGCTCTAGGTAATAAGTAAACAACAGTTTGTCACCGGTTGGACAACTCACCCTCTTCATATATTGCACCAAGCATCTTTATATCTTTTCATTAGCTTCGTGATCAGTAAAGTCACGACTAATGGCCTCCGTCTTCAGCCATCGTGTGCCAGGTTCACATCGACCACCCCAAAGGACTCTGGCATGTGAGTCCCACGCGAGCATAGACTAAACCCCCTGGCTTTTCCTTCAGTTATGGTTGGCGCCCTTATTGATTGATTTTTCTGATGTTCAATAAGTGCTTGCTCGAAAGGGTCGTCTCCTTGGCGTAGCGAGAAGGTTATCCAGTTATTCCTAGTAAAATGCCTCTGAATCTATGGTCTTTAGACGCTCTCTCTTTATTCGATCTCTAGTTGCTTTCATAATTATAGATGTAATTACGCATCATTCTTTCAAAGAAATATAATAGATATTAGATTACCTATCCTAGAGACTAGCTATGAGCCTACCTATTCTCTAGCCCCAGAATATATTATATAAAGGCTATCCCCACTACCATCTCTAGAATTACCTATCCCTACTACTTATGAGCCTACCTTCTCTAGATTACCTATCCCTACTACTTATGAGCCTACCTTCTCTAGATTACCTATCCCTACTACTTACTCTAGAATAGGTAATCCCAGATAGCTTATGAGACTGTTGATGCTAGGGTACACATCCTCAGTAAGTCAGTCTAGTAAGTAAGCCTAGTAAGTCAGTCTAGTAAGTAAGCGCATAGTAAAGCCTACCTTCTACGTAGTGGAACTGGGCACAGGACTGACACTTACTACGTAATAGGGTGGAACTGAGCATAGCCTACCTTCCTTGTAGTAGTGGTACTGAGCATAGGACTGACTACGTAGTGGAACATTACCTACATAATAATAGTAGTAGTTGGAGTGTGTACCCTAGCAATAGTAGTATAGGTGAACCTAGTAATAGCTAGACCTCTTGAGAAGGCTTGATCGATACTTCTTGAGAAGGCTTGATCAATGTAGGCATGGCTCCCTGGCTGGCTAGGTAGGCATTGACTTATATCACAGGTGTACACACTGCTAAAAGCCTGTTCGCATAGGGTATTCTTCTACAAACAACGCTCCTCTGAAATGTTCTCCTTGGGTTTCGATCTCCTCTGAAATGTTCCCTCCTCTGAAATGAAATGTTCTCCTTGGGTTTTCGTCATTTGTCTTAAGGCAGAAAGGAATTTGATCTTCTCCTTGATCTTCTCCTTTGAGCTAGCTTACCTCGGGTTGTCCTTCGGCTTTTAAAGAAAGAAATAAACTTCTCCTTCTCCTCTAGCACCACCTCTCCATGGGCGTGTCATGTTTTCCCTTTACCTTAACAAGAATGTTTCCTTTACCTTCGGTACGCTTGTTTTGTGTTTTCCCAAGGGTTTACCTTGTAGAAGTTGGTTGGGCTCAAAAAAGAATGTTTACCTTGAATGTTCCTTCTTGTACGTTATTCTTCTCATCCTTTCCATAAAGAAAGATTGAATAGAGGAAAAGTGTTCATGTACTTCAATTATCATGTCTATTAAAAATAAATGTTCACTTGATAACCTCCTTTACCATTACATCTGTTGCGCTTGCTGCATATTCTTGTGATGCATCTCCTCCGAGTCTGCACACATATAATGGTCAGCTCACAACCTCTTCCAGCAATGGGCACAATGGGATGGTGGATCCTTTGTGCAAATGCTCTCTTCCGCCTCATGCCTTCTTCCACGACAACAACATAATTTACAAGATCATATGAACTTAGCTCCTCCGTGGATCTTTTCCCATACGTTGCCATCGATCATCCTTTGCTCGTGGGGTGTCCGGCCAATTCTAGCTTTGTCAAACCCAAAGTCTGGTTCACGGCGTGACAAACGGTGCAGTTTTACCCAACACATAACACATGATTGGTAACGCCATCAAGACGTAAAAGGGTTTCTTCCACCCATTCCCGAGGTGACCCTTTCATCAAAACATGACCTTCAACACCAATCGACATTCACTCTCGATGGCTTGCTCAGGATCTTAAGTTCTTCACCGATTTCCACATGAGTTAACCCTCCAGACATCCATGCTAAAAAATGTGTGTTGACCGCTTTCTTCTTCAACTGACTACTGAAAAAATGACAGCCACAACCTTCAGCATCCCTCTGTCTCCACGTAGCCTTCAACAGATCCTCCGTCAGCTCATACTCGTCATTTCTCCTTCGTCGTCTGTCATTCACTTCACAGCATAACCGTCGATGTTGCCTCCACGCCTGATCATATTTGACGCCCTGCCCACGTCTCATCTCTGCTAACGACCTCTAACTTGAACTCTTGCTAGACCTGCAGCCAACAAGACTCCTCTCTTCGGCCTCCACCATATCCAGGTTCCAATCTTCATGCTGTCTTCTCAGCTATAGAACCGACTGCTCCAATTTCGAACAACAATGACTCCTCCGTGTATCGACTCTATGGGATACCACGCAGCCTCCGTGCACATTTTCTTTCTCAATTTCGACGGGGCTTCACCTTACAACCTCCACTAGATTGAGCAACAAGTCAACCTTTGGACCCTCACCAGCAGATCATATTACCGGTGTGAGAGCGAAATCTGCACGAGTGGTAGCATACACCTCGTTGACGAGAGGGCCCGATCCTTTCAATCCTGGGATTGTGAAATCTGACGTGATTGCACCAGGTGTTTCTCTTTCCACCAGATAGGAATCGACTCTTTCTTTAAATGAGATGTCTCTCTTCTTGATATACTCTTCTGTGACACCTTCTACCGCGGCTATTTCTTCCTCCCAAGAAAGCTTACGCTGATCACAGGGGGCGAATATGTGGAGATCGGCTTCCATCAGACAGATTATGCTCTCCTCTCTACTACACCACACAGTGATCATTATGCTGTAGATCTCGCCAGGCTTCTCCCAGTGCATCGCCTTCCTTATGGCTGCAACTCTTTACACAACCCCTTCAACTCAAGAATCTCTCTGTTGCACTAGCATCTGCTTCTTGCAGCAACGTCCACCACTAGAATCATCCACCACTAGTGATCAGATGCGAGAACTCAATACACAGTCTCTCGTCCTTCTACCTCCGCCATCGCTCCTATCCTCACGGATCTGCGTGGATGAGCACACTACTTGCGGATCTGTGCGACTTTTATTTTTCATTCACAAACTTGCCTCTACCCGTGCTCTGATACCCCAGATCTCCATCCTTGGAGCTCTGATACCACTTGTTGGGCAGCGGAAGCCCACATAGATAAATTTACAGCACAGATAGGAAATCATAGCAAAAACAATCACATATGGAGAGACAAGTTTTACGTGGTAAAACCCTCTTTCACCTTATGAAGGAAACATGCACGGGACAATGGCAGAATCATTTCATTAGAAGAAAGAACCAGAATATTACAACAATTATAGACAACCGGATAACCCAGGAGAGGGCTTGAAGCCCCTTGCTCTTCAAATGCCTCTAAGGCATTCATATTTATACAATGTCTCCTTCAGTTATACAAAACTGAAAACATTAAATGCTGCCCCTATCTAAGCTGAGTGGTTTCAAGAAGAGACAATACATATACCTCAAAACTTGTTCAACCAAAACCGCCTTATCGAAAAAGTTGTTACATTCATAACAGCTTACATCCTTTACAACGTTCCTAGATTTGTTAAGTTAATTTCTATGATGCTTATATCCTTTGCAAACCAAAGCATGAAACATATTGGTTTAATTGTAATAGAGCAATTGCATGAAACCCTGCCTCTGCCAATGCTATCATCTGATAACGCCATGAATACCATATCTCTGGAAATCCATGCAGTAACAGCACGGCCGGACCTGCAGGTCAGTTTTATAACAAAATTGGTTCTTTCATCTTGTTATTCAAAATAGAAAGAAATACCAAACTCATTATCTTAAATTTATCTCAAAGATTAGTTTAATTAGTTTAACTATCTACCTCAAACATATTTAAAAAATATATTTCAGAACCTGAACCTGAACCTGTCCAGATTAAAAATACAAAATAAACCCAAAGCATATTGTTCAAGAAAAAACATTTAAAATTTTATATTATGAATCTATCCCAGTTTAAAAATACAGTTATTAAATTACCATAACAGGAAGATACACACTTAAAATACCATAAGAGGAAGATACACACTTGTGACAGACATCTTCCCTCTCCCTTCTCTGACTGTAGCTGTAAAGCACTTGGTACCAAGGAAAATACTTGAATATAGCGGTTTCTATGGGATGGGAATTAGTACCTGATCCAATCTCTGCAACGTGTAAATTCAGCTCTCCAACATGAACTCGCTTGTGTTGTATTTTGTCCATTGCCAAATATTAGATGAAACCGCGCAAGAACTTGCCTCGAGAAAGAGGTTATATAATTTTCGCACTACCATCAATGTGAACAACAGGAGATGAATTCAGGGTTGGAATTTAGAAAGTGCTAAAATTTAGAAGGGTTTTTTTTAGGGTAGTTTAGTGCTAAAATTTGACTAGCAAATGGCCATCCCATTCAGGGTTGGAATTTGGAAAGTGTTTTTAATCGTTATTTTGACGTTTTTACAGTGATGCAGAAAGAATGAAAAATATATATATACTTTTAGTAGAAAAAAACCTTATATTAGTAAAATATAATAGATATGTTAAAAAAGGACTGTCTTCAAAATGCTTTCTAAACTTTTACAATTTAAACAAGTGCTGATATCAAAACTGATAAAAAAAACTAATAAAAAGATTTGTTTAGATTACAAAATTGACTCTAAACTTTACAGCTGATCATATAGTTGTATTTCTAAAATTTTCAGCTGTTTAAATATTTGTTCTCTTCCCAAATGTATTTACATACATTCCAGCAAAATACAGTTTAGGCATTCCCTATACAGTAATAAAATTAACTGAGATGAAGTCTTTCAAAAACAACTGTGTTTCCAACAGTATTCCCTGCCACATAAATACCATTTTCTTCCAGTACCAAAGCTTCTTTAGATAACTGATCTGCTTCTTTGTTGAACTTCCTGTATATATGTTGAGCTTTTACTTTTGAAATCTCCCACTCAGCATTCCAATTCTCTGCATCCAAGGCTAAAGAGAGAACACCATAAAATTACCATAAAACTAAAAGTAAGGGATTAATTTATGTTTTCTTATTTTGAAAATCAAAATTCAAATTCCAACCCTGATTTCATTTTAAATATTTAATGATTTCATTTTAAATATTTAATGATTTCATTTCAAAACAGTTAACAAAGATAAGTAAGTAATAAACACAAGTTACAGGGTATTGATAGCAGTAATTGTGGAAATGGTGGTTCTGTTCAAGGTTTTACTTGGATTATAATTTGTTTAAAAATTTCAAATAAATCCCAAACTTCTTGAAAACAAATCGTAGTTATATTAATTCATCTCAATTGTGATTCTGCCGTGTCTCAAAGGGTTAAAGGTTTTTATCTATCAAATCAATCTATATCATGAATTTTCGTTTATATCGGAAATATACCAGATCAACACACAGCAGGAATTTTGTTTGGACGGATTTTAGGGAAAAAAAGGATGGGACGAGATTGACATTTGGCAGAAACTGTAGTCATTTTCCAGATCGTGCTTGAGATCGAAGAATACCTGCACCATTATTTCCCATTGAAATTTGAAGAGTGCACGGCTCTAAAGATAGGGTGTTACCTGTCACAATGTGCGTTGAATTTCCACCCCGCTTCTCATTTTCTGTCCGCAACGAACGCGATCCTCCACCGACGAATAAATCGTTAGACGCGCTCCTTTAATCGTCTGTCAACCTTTAACCCACTTGTCCGCTGACGATCCTCCATGGAATTCACCGACCATGTACTTTTACCAACCCCACTCTGACCATCGGGTCCATTTCGTTTTATTTATTATTATTATTATTATTTTTTTAAGAAGATATCATAGTTGATCGGAACCGCTTTCTTGTTATTTTCAACATCTCTGAAACTCGTTCTTTAAGTTCTTCAAGTTTTGGAAGCTTGAGAATTGGTTGGGAACGTCCTCAATTGATTAGGAACTCTTTTGAGAACTTGGAAGTTTTTTGGGAGCTTCAACATCAAATAAATGGGAGCTTAGTAACCACTTTCCTAAACAAAGAGTTTTAAATTAAAACTATATTAAATTAAAATGTAAATATATTTATTCCATTATTACAAATACATAGTTTCTTACAAATATTTTCATTATATTTATTCAAAATATCATTATAAAACTAAGACTAAACTATATGTAAATATTATTAAATTAGTTAAGTAAAAACACTTAATAATACTCACTTTATAGTTGTGGATATGAAAAACTTTTAATGCATGTATGTTTTCCTTCAAGCCCAAATTAAACATGAAAGTCTAATAAATCAATACCAAATCAATATTTTTTGTAGCTTGCCACTAGACCACACCTTTGCGGCTTATTGTATTTTCATATTAGAAGAGTAGTACTATTTTGTTTTTTCCAATAAAAAAAGAATAATGCTTCAAATTTACAAAGATATTTAAAGTTTATATATGTAAAGTTTCATTTTAAAAAGATGTTAAAATTGTATATATGTATTTTCAATTTTGTTTCTCATTTTCTAATAGGATATTTATGGATATTAAAGTTTAGTATTGTGTTAAATATATTCATATAATTATTAGCACAAATTAAATTAGTAATTTCAATATTGTAGTTGTTGCAATAGGAGAAGTATTGTCTTGACCTTCAATTTTATTGAAATAAGATTTAAAATGTTTCAATATCTCTATACATTGTAATCTAAAATATTTTTTATATTTTTTAATATATATTATTGTAGCTCCCAACTTCACTTTTCCTGAAAATTTGAGGGAAATTTCTACTAGTTCCGTACGCCTGCAACATAGGAGTATATCAATCTTGTAGTTTGAAAATTAGGTATAGATTTTAAACAATAAAGATTTATAAGGCATCAAAACTTATACATTAAATAATACTCTTAGGGTTTTGCATAATTTTAAATTTATTTCAATCTTAAAACTTTTCCTAGGAAAAAAATTCGCTCAATTATATTATATCATGTAATTTTTTTACAAATGCCACTGCATCTCCAAATATTCTTCCCTATCTTTACAGAGAGAAAGGGACTACTGTTCAAAAGAAAACTTTACAAAAAACTTGCAATCATCATCAAAGAGGCTTCATGAAGGGCCTCAAAAAAGATACCAGATAAAATTTAGAGTAGAAGGACCTACTCCAATTCTCAAAACATATTCAAAAAAGGAGAAAACTATCAAAATTAAAAGCCAAGAGACTATGCTGACTAGTAATGGAAACACTAGCAAAGGTTAATGGATTCTGAATTGTCTCCTTGGACCAGCCACTCCATTGGTCCACTTTTGGTAAAAAAGAATACCTTCAGTATCCTCCAAAGCTTGCTTTGATAAAGTGTTGGTTTCAATATTGAAGTTTCTATATAGATGTTGGAAAGTTATTTTGCAGAAGCTCCCAGTCAACACCAAAATTCTATCTTTCCATCCCTCCAAGGAGCTCACCTGTAAGCTGCCCTCTTGGTTTAACCATTTGATTGCCACCTTTGAGTCACCTAGTAAATGAAGATCAATAAGTAATTAGTACTCGACAAGCTAGAGTGATGCCCAGGCACCCAAGAGTTTTGCTTTTGTATTTTTTCCTTTGCTGCAATTAAGAATCCATCTATAAGTAATAACCTCTTATACTTTAATAATACCCTCTGCACCACAAATACTACCTTCACTCCTGGTAGCTCCATCAAACCACGCAAGCGTCGAATCCATTCGGGCGAAAATCAAAATATCCTTTGGTGGCTTGTCTTTTGGGTAAGAAATGTTACGAGGAAGAGCCAAAATCTTGTAGATCACTGCCTGCATAGACAGACTAGTATCCTCAAACAGAGCTTTATTTTTCTCTTTCCAAATATACTAGATGGAATAGGCTGCAATATGAGTAGGAACGGATTTATCCCTATACCAACTCCGAAAACAATCCGAAAGTGTATTCCATGTCCAACGCCTATTCAATCTTAATTCCATATATATTACATTCCAAACAGATATTGCAAAAGGACAATATATAAAAAGGTGACTAACAGACTCACATTCCGATTTAGAAAGAGATCAGTGCCCCAGACCAGTCCAACCCCTTTTCTGAAGTATGTCCCAAGTTAAGATTTTACCTTCCAGGGCCAGCCATACAAATAATTTTACCTTAAGTTGAATTTTCCAATTCCAAATTTTTTGTTTCCAGAAATCAACTTTCAAAAGTCTTTTTGTCGAGATGATACTTGAGTAAAGGTTCTTTGTCGAAGTTTTTCCTGAATTGTCACCTCCTATCCACATCAGAGTATCCTTCTTTTCTTGGATTAGCACAACGGACGTCGATAATGCACTTCTAAACTATTCCCATTCACGCGCTAAGTCCCCTGCCAATTCCAAATCAGTACTGTTGAGCCAAGAGGAAACCAATGATTGATCACCTGAATTATTTTTGACCTGGGAAAGTGTAATTATGTTCTGATCCTTTAACACCGACAACATATTGCTTGAGAGGAAAGAGCGATCACCCATACCCAATATTCTATCCTTGCCCATTTTTATAGAAATCCCATTACCAGGTATCCGACTTAAGCCATGCAAAATCAAATATAACACTTTTGTAAGTCCTGACCAGATTCTAGACATTCCATTCTTTTTGAAAGACTTAGTTCTGAGCCAATTAGTTATTGAATTCTAAAAAATATATTTATCCAAAATTACTCTGTTCCAAATGCTTTCTCCCATGAGAATTCGCCATAATGTGGTCCCCGCTAGAGACTTGATGAAGTCAAATATATTACGTACTCCCCACCCCCCAAAAGAATTTGGAAGGGATAATCTCTCCCAGCTGCAAAGATGCATCGTATGGGAATCACATTTCATTTTCCACAAAAAATTGAATGTACAATTTCTAAGGATTTTCAAGACAGAGCCCGGGACAATCGCTAGCGACATCCAATAGATAGGTTGGCTAGATAACACTACTTTCAGGAGCGTAAGGTGCCCGCCTAAAGAAAGCCACCTAAAGCACCAGTTGTTTATCTTATTTTCCAATTTTTTTATCAACCAATGCCATTCATCCAATCGCATAGCTCCAACCCTCAAATAAAAACCGAGATATTTGAAACATTACTCTAACTCTATAAAATCATAAGGGAAAAAAGCTTTGAACAGAAACTGCTCTTGATTAGTCAAACCTGATTGATGGAAAGTCGACCTTGAAATGTTGATCAATAAACCAGAAGTCAAACTAAAAAGTTTAATAACTTTATCTATTTCCCACCACTCATGAATAATAGCACCTGTCATTATAATAATATCATCCACAAAAAGAATATGCAATATTTTAATTGATTTTGAAACTTGTATACCTGACAGTTTGCCTTTTATTTGACTATATTTCAGTGATAAGCTCAGACTTTCCATCACCAAGATAAACATCAACGATGATAGGGGACATCCTTGCCTCAATCCCCTACCACTCTTAAAGAAATTTGTAGCTTCACCATTAATCAATACAGAATATGAGGTAGAGACAACACAACTCATTATCCAATTAGTCATTTTATAATCCAGTCCAATTTGCAGGGGGAGAATGCGCAAGAGGTCCCAATTTACACAGTCATAATCTTTTTGGAGATCCAACTTTAGGATCAATGACTTTGATTTTTTCTGATTAATACTGTGGATACATTCATGGACTGTACCTATAGCATCCTGAATCTGCCTTCCCTGCAGAAAGCCCAACTTCTCTTCCGAAAGAGATCTAGAAAGAATCAGTTTGATCCGATTAGCTATAACCTTTGAGATAATCTTATAATAGAGGTTACATAGAGAGATCGGTCTAAAATCTCCAAAAAGATGAGGTTTGTTCAATTTTGAGATTAAAGTGATAAAAGTAGAATTTAGAGCTCCCAGAATAAAACCCAAAGTTCTAGATTCTTCAATAATTTCCAGAATATCATCTCCAACTAAGTCAAAGAAATGTTTAAAGAATTCCACAGTCCAACAATCAGGGCCTGGAATCTTATCCACTTTTAGACTTGATAATACTTTCTTCAGTTCTTCCTTATCTCTGGTTTATAGAGGACATCTAACTCTGAATCTGAAATCATGTTCGGAAATAAAGTAGTTACTTTAACTTGATCAACCTGACTTAGATCCACTGGCTTATTATAAAAATCTGTAAAGTGTTTAACTACTGCCAATTTAAGATTGTCTTGGCCTCTATTGTTCCCCCTCATCTTGTATCTCCCATATGAATTTATGGTTTCTCCTATAGCTTGCATAGCTATGAAAGAATTTTGTATTTAGATCCCCGCTTTGAATCCAAATGGCACGGCTGTGCTGGAGCCATTGTTCCTCGATATCCTTTAATAATGAATTCCTTTCCCGCTCTAAATATTTTAAAGTTTAATCGATCATATTCTTACAGGTCCCCTCCAATAAATTTTGGATTCTAAAGGAGATTTCATGCTCGAGACTATTAAGCCTTGCATTCTTTAAACTTTTGTAATTCTTCTGCCAAACTTTTGTACTCTTTTTTAGATTTTTCAACTTCCAGACCAACCTCTTCTCTTTACCAAGTTCTCGAAGATACAAAGGATTAGTCCACAAATTATGAACTAGAGTAAATAACTCTTTATCTGATCTCCAAACTGGATTAAATTTGAAAGGAATTGCTTTGTACACTGGCGGGAGATCTAACTGTAAAAGGATTGGCGCATGATTAGAGATAAAGGGGTATTCTACCCACGATCTAAAAATACATGTAGATAACACTAAATCCTCAGAAAGCAGAAACTGGTCCAATCTCTTTACTATGTAAGCATCACCCACCTTGCCATTTCTCCACGTTGGAACCATCTTTCCAGGCTGGACATCTATAAGTTTGTTGTTACTAAAAAGATTAGTAAAGAAAGTAGCCAAAGAACCAAGGTTTGATTGACTGCCCCAACTTTCACCTGCCTTCATAGTCAAGTTCAAGTCACCAGCTAACACAAGGTTTTTCAAAGACAGTAGACCCGCAGCCTCTAATCTTTCCCCAAAATATTTGCGCTCGATGCAAGGCCCATATGTATTTAGAAGATTAATAAACCTTTTGGACTTTAGATAGTGTCCGATAGTTGTATCAAAACTTGTACATTATATAATAATACTTTAAAGAAATAATTAAAGAATTTATAAGAATTCTACATGAAGCCATTACAATAATATCTTTCTTATGAGTTTAAAATATCACTTGGGGGATTTGAATCTAGGTGGCGATGATAGCAATCATTCCTTTAAACAACCCAACCCAAACTAAACCTAATTCCTTTAAACAACCCAAGCTAAACCTATTTGACTATAATTTCTATTCTTATCTCAATTCAAATATAAAAATCAAATCTCTCTGTTTTTTCAAATTTTATTTAAAATTTTAACATACTCTTAAGTTTTATTTATGAAAAAACATTGTTTAAGAGACTAACATTTTTAAATAAATCCAAAATTTTAAATTTTCTAAAACATAATAAATCAATAAAAACTTTAAAATTTTATCAAATTTTAATTTTAAATTTTTTAAATACCTCTCTTCAAACTAGTATTCTTCTTTTAATTGTGAAACTTTCAAAATACTTTCTTATTAAATCTAAATCTCTCATATTATCACTTATAAATTCATCTCTTACTTCCTAAAGTAAAATAAAAAGATACGTAACTTAATTTTTACTTTAAAATGATTACACCCACCTTACATGTTTCTATATGCCTTTCCATACTCATATTCAAGACACCATGGTAATGCCTTTGTACATAATTTTCCACTAGTCTTTAAAATACCCTAACTTCTCCATCTCATAAATCAATATTTCCGCTCTCATCCATTTTCTTGCCTTACCCTAATAATATATACATTTCCAATCACTATCTACATAATTTTACACTAAGGTCTTTAAAAACCGTATACTTCTCCCATCCCTATAAACCTTTAACACTATAAATCCCCCCTCCCACCTTTGAGCCCAATATAATCATTTCTAACCAAACCCACTTACCATGCTTTTTTCCTACATTTTATTAGCAATTAGTTAGATTTAATGTTAAAATTTTACATGCAATTTTGTTTATTAAATATATAAAATACATTATAAATAAAAAAAAAAAAATTGTTTCTCAATTTACTAAATAATAAAAATTTACAAAGTGTAGTTATAATTAATAAATTGAATTAGAAATATTGAAAAAATAGGTATTTATTTGAACATTATTGAAGGTTGAAGCTGAAAAACAAATACAATAACTCAACTTTTCCTGCTTCAAATCCATGCTTCCTCTACTCCTCAATATTGTAACCCTTCATTTATTCCTCATCAATGTTTCATAACAACTTAAAATTCGATAATGAATGTTAAAGATCGAAACAATGAACTTTAAAGTATTATATATAAGGTATATTTATATAATATAACACAAGATTCAATAAGAATGGTAGGTTGTAGTATGCAACAACATAAGTAATAATTTACACGGCATTGTAACACCCTCATATTAGATAATTGTACATACTATCGCTCAATACTAAAGGGAAAATTGTAAAGTGTGGCATGCATATAAGGGGAAAATGACAGACAACTTGTTTCTCAACCTATAAAATCTATGGATTGGGGAATTTTCTCCATGTTAGCCTCGATGGACTCCTCTCCAAAACCACATGTAAAAAACATTCAAATTGAATGTAAAATTTCAGCATTGATTCATCATAAACAAAATTCCTCCTCTATCGCCTAAAAACATCCTAAAAGTTTGAATATACTTTTTTTCATCCCCATTTGTCAACCACCTCTATGGTTTTAAACCTTTTCAATATAGAGATTGACCACTTGACCTATAACCTCTCACAGAAAAGAATTTAACTATGCCCTTGCCCCTCATTATATCCCCTATGAAGCTATCCTATGTAATATTATCTCTTCAATTCATTCCCTTTCCATCTACAAGGATAAATAAATCCATCAAGATTGCTCTAGAATCCTACGAGTTTATAAATCTCCTAAACCCAATCTTTCTAAATATAAATGCATAGACCTTCAACATCTTAATGACAACGCTTAACATTGTTGTACTAAATGTTAGAATGTGTTGTAATGTTGTTTAGTGACCACATTTATTGATGTATTTCATGTCATTATAATGTTAGTTGTAACATTTAAAGCCATTGTTTGTGGGGCATTTGTGCACATGCACTAAAGCATCATTACACTTATTGGGGTTCATTATTTTCCATCTAGCGGGTTTTATGGATAATGAGGAAAATTTTAAGGATTCATTATTATCGTAAAGTGTAGAAACCTTGGAAAATATTACTAATTCTTAAAATGCCAACTATAAAATGATTGGTGATAATTTTGAAAAAATATTCAAATTTCTAAGCATTTTATATGGTTTCTATAAAATTTTGTCAATTTTTAAAGTAAAATGATTTTATCCTATAGAATTTGGGTGAATCATTTTAAGAACAAATGAAAATTAGTGATTTATTTATCGAAAAAAAAAAACATGGAAAATTAACCTAATGGTTAAATTTAGCCCCTAAATTTTTCTTTGATGGATAACTCTATGTGGCTCTTGTTTCTTAAAATAGGTCGTTATTAGCTCCTTGTTCCTTAATATAAATGGTCAAGTTACGTGGTAAGTTACTTACTTACTATCAAACATTCATGATATGAAGTGGTGCTCTTGTTATTAAGACATATATATTGAGGAGGTTTTGATGTTTTTATCAATCCATACGTAAACAAGGGTAATGTCATAGTGATATTAGACGAAGAGGTCTACCATAGTAAAATCATAGATAAAGACCCATGTATCAAAATTATGAAATAGGTAAAAGAATCCATTAAAGAGTACTCATTTGATAATGCTACCAAAATAAGTTGATCCCACAAAATGCAATCATGCCTCACATATATGGATTATGGAAGATACACAAAGAGGGGATTCCATTGAGACCTATTGTGAATACTATAGGTTCACCTACCTACTACCTTGCAAAATTCTTGGCTAAGAAGCTTCTTCCATTTGCATGCAACACATCATCCTTCGTAAAAAACTCTACTTCATTTGTCGAATGGACTAAAATCCAAGAGGTCAAGAAGGAGGACATTCTAGTAAGTTTTGATATCATCTCATTGTACACTAAGATCCCAGTGTATGATGCTATCGATATCATAAGGAACTTAGCAAACAACCAAACTACGAATCTAGAAAGAATCTGTCTAAAGTCAACATATTTTTCTTACGAAGGGAACCTATATGAACAAATTCATGGAATTTCTATGGGCTCCCCATTGTTCCCGATCGTGGCTGACATTTATATGAAATATTTTGAAACAAGGGCCATAAACTCTTTTCCTCTCACCCCTGAAGAATGGAAAAGGTATGTTGATGACATATTTTCAAAATGGCGACATGGAAAGTAAAAACTAGAAGACTTCCTGACACATCTAAACAACCTTTCACAACATCTCAAATTCACAATAGAAATGGAGAAGGACCAGAAGATTCCCTTTCTTGATGTGCTTCTCACCAAGAAAGATAATGGAAAACTAGGGTATCAAGTGTACAGAAAGAAGACCCACACGGATAGATACCTCCATGCACAATCTCACCACCACCCATCTCCTAAAGTTGGGGTGATCCAAACACTTGCATGTAGAGAAAAAATAATCTCGAATTTGGATCATCTTGAAAAATAATTCAATCACCTCAAAAAGGTCCTCAAATAAAATGGATACCATGATGGGAAGATCAAGAAGGAAATAAGAAAATGAGAGATTGGACAACACAAACATGAATTTAACATTCCTAGAATTACTCTCCCATACATCAAGGGAACAATTGATTGAGTTACCAAGATCTTAAAAATAAGAAACAATGTTGTTGCATTAGCTCCCCCAAACACCACTAGGAGGTTTGTCGATTTTGCAAAAGACACAATGGATCCTAGACAAGTGAAAAGGGTGTATGAAATACCTTGCTCATGTGGGATGGTCTATATCGAGGAATGTTGGCACAGGGGAAGACCCAGGGTTCAACGCTACAACATCGTACCAAAAAAACCCTAACTACCGGCCTTTTCTGCAACACCTGCGAAGCAGATGAAGTCTCACCCAAGATAGAGGCAGTGGTGGTTGTAGGACTCAGATGTATGCAACCTTAGCTGGGACACAGATCTATGATTCTAACGATTAACAGAGCACTTAGCAGTTAACATTCATCAATATCCAGTTCTTAGTTACAACGTAGTTAAATCCTACTCACAGTGCAGATAAACCCTAAACTACAGAGCATCACAATATTCATCTAGATCTAAGATAATCTAGCACTAAGCATACTTTCATTAGTTAGATCTAACATCCATTCACATTATTAAGCACAAAGCATCAACAGATCTATCTATCTATATTATAGCACTAAGAAAGTAAACACATAAACATATCAACATCGCACAAAGCATAGCAACACAACATATACGTGGTTCACCCCCACCCTGGGGCTACGTCCACCAACTCTTCTCTTATTTATTATCTTCTTCAATCAGTTATATGCACAAAGCCACAAAATCCCTACTCCGCAGAGGACAGGTGATCTGTGCACCTCACTATATCCTCCTTCCCCGGGCTAGGTTACAACACTAAGCCTCTTCTCAGTCTATCACACTCGCTTGCACCGAGATCTGGAAGCCTCATACAATATGCACAAAAGCAATCTTCACTCAACATTCAACGCTTCTGATCACATAGATCGAACTAACTAGTACTTCTTACATCGCCTAGATCTCTATTTATACATTACAAAATAGGCCTAAGCATGGGTAAACCCATGGGCCGACATCCCATACTCATTACATAATCTCAAATCCCAAAAAGGGACCAAAAAGGGGCCAAGATCCCGTAATCTCCACTTCGTCTTGCGCTCTTCCTTCGACATCTTGTCAAAGTCCCAAAAATAGGCTAAACATGACCAAGAATCCACAAAACTTGGTCAAGGGCCAACAGGCCCCCAACACTCACCTGTGACTCGTCCCGAGTCACTCAGATCTAGGTAGCTTTGATTCAAAAGCCTCGAGCTTGGCTCAAGCTGCTTTGACTTATTGCTGTGCCACGACCTCCTGCTCAACAATCTCTTGGATGACTGCTTCGTTGACAGGTCCCTCTAGGCGTTGTTCAGCTACAGCGATGACTTGCTCCAGTTCTTCTCCTTGACCTTCGATCTCTATGAACAATTGGCAAGACTTGTCCTATACAGGTTGGAGCCTCTGAGTCACTTCCATAACTCTGCTCTAAATGGTGTGGACCTACTGTTGGGAGGTGCACTGCTCTTGGGATCGCTTCATTCTTTCAACAACTGACAGGGGCTTCAACTGCACCTGTATTGTCTTTGCTTGCTGCTTCACTTCCTGGAGCTGTGACTCCAGTGCCTTCAACTTGGATTCTCAGTGAGTTGCTTGGGCACTGCGATCACTCAGTTGCTTGAATTCCATGGAAAGGACTCTTATTCTCTCAATTGTTCTTCGGGTTGTTTATTCTCTTTGATCTCTTACATCCTGCGGCATGTTGGGCACTATGCAAAGCTCTAAATATGTTATTCTTTGTTGTAGTTGTTGGGTATCTTCCACGATCTTCTCTACTTGATGCGTGAATCGGTCTTCTGCCTGTGCCTCTAAGCATGTCACAGAGTGAAGTGCTCTGTTGACTGCTTCTTTCACCTCGAGTTGCTCTACGAGCAACTGTTCTTTTTCTTGTCACATATGTGCTTTTTCTTCTTTGAACTTGGCATGGAGGGAAACCTTCTCTTGTTATGCAACTCTATGTTGTTCTATGATTATGCCTTGCACTTGCTTCAAGGCCTGGGTGGCTTGTTTTGTTTCTTCTTTTGCGCGATGAAGGTGAGCTTCGACTGCATCAGCTAATCAGTAGAGTTGGGCTGGCTCATCTCCCAACTTTGGTTCTCCTGATGGCAGGGGCGTAGTGGAGACTGCGCGACTGGACTGAAGGGCCTGCTGTACCCCTCGGAGTTCGACCTCAATTCTGTCATACATTTCCTCCTACTTAGCTTCTTGTTTTTCCACTATTTCTAGCGAAGCGTCGCTTAGGGATGCTATGATGAAGTCAAAATCATCAGTAGTGAGGACAGTCTTCATCATGGTCACAGTGGCTTTGGATTTCTTCCAGGAAGAGGGTTTATGGGGATAAACCTTCCTCTTCTTCAAAGGATCAACCTCATCTCTAGGCAGTGTGACTTTGCCTTGCTTTTGTTAAGCTTCCTTTCCATTTATCTCTTCTACTTCGTCATCACCCCCTCGATCAGGTGATACTGAAGCAGTCTTTCCTGATGTGCTGCTTAAATCTTGGACCTCCTCAGTCTTCTTCCTTCTACTGGTTCCGGGTGTGTTTTGTTCTTTGTGAGTGGCCTCCGGGTTGTCCAGTTCAGGGTCTGACATCTCTGTAGGGTTAATGGGGGTGAGGAGTTCTGCGGACCAGTCCTTAGTGATCTCCTCTAGGTCCTCTTCCATGAGTTTATAGTACGACTGAAGCTACTTCCTATGTTCATCTGCTCACGCTATAATGTAGATGAAGTGCCAATCTTCGTTGAATTTCGTCAGGGGTTAGAACCTATGTAGGATGTTCGGCATCATGCGAGGTTTAGCTTTGATGGATCTCTTCAGCTGTAGGTAGTATGTATGAAAAACAACGTTCAACTGCCATTGTTTGTTCATATCACTCAAGTACCAGAGTGTGTTGAACTTTGCAGCAAGTGGCTCGAACAACTCAATATCCGGGAAGGTTGCACCTTCCAGAATCTCCCAGGAAACAAAGGCGATGAGGATTAGAAGCTAGCTAAGGTGAAACTCCTATCCCTGATCTTGCGCTTCGCGGCAGTCTAGTTCTAGCTGATTAACTAGGTACTTTGCCCAGTTCATCTATAGGCCTTCTACACACTTCCCCGCGAGGTCAACAATAAAGCCTGTGACCTGCATGGATATTTTCTTTCTTACTAGCTTCCCAGCTATCATCTGGCATGCTAGGTGCATTGTTCTATTCTGGATGGAAGCTACCTTGTAGCCTCACGTCCCCTTCTCAACATCGTCGTATGTATCCTTGATCCTCTGTTCTAGTGTGCAATCTACGACTTTTCCTAGGTAGTACTCCTGTGGGTCGGGTCCTTGCATACTTAATTTGGTGATCCTATGGATCAACATCAGATCGACTGTAATACAATGGTCTATCCATAAGTAGCCGCCATGGTAACATGAAAGTAGCAACTTGACACAGGCGTTGACTTCCTTGTGTCTTCCAAAGTGTGGGATCTTCATTACATTTAGCAGGGTGGATTGCGCGAGGTTCATCGTCCACGGATAGGGGATTATCTTCGAATTCTTCCCCTTCATCCTGGTCAGGTATTTATATGGGGCGAGTATGCTATGGTTCTTTTGATCTCCGAGGTTGAAGTCGTTGAATTTCAACGTTGCGATCTTGTCCTACTTCGCTCGAACTGCACATATCCCCTTTGGGAGGTACACAATAACCATGGTGTACTCGAAATCTCTGGGTACGCTATGTCGACTCACTGCATCGGCCAGAGGTGGGATGTAGTTGGGCAATATGGTCAGGATCAACTTCGCATTAGCTAGGTCATCTTTGTGCTTGGTTCTCTTTTCCACTGATGGTTGAGATGGTACAGCTCTGCGAGCAGTCGACGGAGAGGCTTGCACTCCTCTCGTCGATAATTCTTGTACACCCATGAACATCACTCTTTCAGGCATGAATCTCTCAGTCATGAGGTCGATGAGTACTTCCTTCACAGACTCTTCGGCTGTGCTGAGTTCTTCGGACATACACGCTTGTGGTTGAATTTCTCGGGTTCAAAGAGTGACTAGTCAATGAAATGAGGTGGATAGCAAGAGCGCGATGATCACTGTGAGAAATCAACTATTCTGCTCGCTCAGATAATCACGGTTGGAAAAAGTGTTCTCGGTACATGGCATGACGGGATAAATAGATAACTTGGCAACCGATCTCTTGCAACGGATGAGAAATCTTCATTAACTCAGTTATGTCCGTTATGGCGTGGTCCCAACAGTCTGGTGGTGAACTTTCTGATCATAAATGCCTTTTTATTCGTTCGGGCCGTTGGTATAATGGTTATATTTTTCCCAATGGCTATATTGCTTCGCCATGGCGAAGTGTCATGTGACGATGTTCTGATATCCCGACAAAGTTCCAATTTTGCAAATTTTCCTTCTGTGAAGTTCCCTCTAGAACCTTTTGTAGCTTTTCAATCATAGCTCTCTTCTTACTTATCTTTCTAGCCTTTTTCCCAATGAGCTTCGTCTCGGTATTCATTTTTCCATTCTGATCCTTATCTCCTCTTGGCATAGTAACTTCACGTTGTTGAGATTCTTTCCTAGAAACCAGGGGTAATACTTCATCTATATCTGGAATAGGTACTTCAGTCTTTTGTGGGTCTTCTAGTGTTCTTCCCACTCCAACATCCAAGTCTCTGGCTTTAAATAGCTTTTCTCAGTTCTCTTGTTCTTCAATCAAGTGTGCGATCCTCCTAGTCATGAAATATTTTAACTCTTGCTTCTTTTGTTCTAAGACTTCTTCTTCTTTTCTTCTGGCCTGATCTCTTTCAATCCAAGATTTTCCTAGTAACATAGAAAATGGAGCGTTGTTCTCAATAAATTTAACAAATTCAAATTCTTCCTTTGTCGAAGTTCCATTGGTACTCATAGATATCTAGGTGAGTTTTCCAATAGGTCTATCAGCTTTCCTCTGAATAGTCCTATTTCTCCCAATGAAGGAATCATAACAGGCTTTCCTAAAGTTTCCCAAGTTCTTTCTATCGTAATTTCACCTGTGTTTCTTCATCTAGAACACAGTTAATGTCGAAGTCTCCTATTCTTGCTTCTATGTATTCTTTTTCTTTGAAGATCTCTGATAAGCTGACATGTCGGTGGTCATTCAGGGTTTCTTTTATCTGTAGTAATACTTTCTCTGATTCTTTCTGGGGTTCTGCCATAATCTTAGTTTTTGGATCCGCCTTAGGTTTTTCTTGTCTCATATCCATGCTTTCAAGTTTATCAATCATTTTAGGGCAATCCAATACTTCATGGTCCATAGCTTTACAACATAGGCAACTAGGTCTTCTTCTAGGGCATTCCTTAGCAATATGTCCCGGTTTTCTGCAACTGTAACAAAGGGTTAATCCTCTCTTTCTTTTAAATGATCCCCAGCCTTTCCTGTACTGCGCTCTAGGATCATAGTAGCTAACCTACAAAAAATTATTTCTAGGGTCCTGCATCCATTTGTTAGTCCAAACATTCTCTCTATGCATAGGCATAACATATCTTTTACTATTCTTATCATATCTACTTATATCAAATCTTCGTTCATCTATCAGTGCTCTAGTCTTCAAGCTAGGATAGGATCTATCAAACATACCTAGATCCATACTCTAGAAACACAAATTTCCACTTATCTTACTTCTACAGAGCACAAAGCTTATAGATATTACCTCTTTAGTCTCACTTTCACCTTTTTCAAAGAACAAAGCTTTCAGATCTTACCTCTTTAGTTTCACTTTCACCTTTATCAGAGCACAAAGCTTTCAGATCTTGCCTCTTTTCTTCAGAGATGACCTCTTTTCTTAGCATAGAGCTTGAAAAGTTAAGTAGGATGCTGCGCACTAGGGAGACAGATATACACACAGAGCTTCCATCAAGTCGGATCTTCGCACAAAGCTCCTTTTTCCTCAATTCTCAGCAATCGCAGTTTCAAGTCCCTGCAATGGAACCATTTTTTGGCACAGGGGCAGACCCAGGGTTCAACGCTACAAAAGCACACCAACAAAACCCTTACTATCGACCCTTTTGGCAATACCTGCAAAGCAGATGAAGTCTCATCCAAGGTAGTGGAAGGGGTGTTTGCAGGACTCATATGTCTGCAACCTTAGTTGGGACACAGATCTGTGATTCTAATGATTAGCAGAGCACTTAGCAATTAACATTCGTCAATATCCAATTCTTATTTACAGCACAGCTAAATCCTACTCACAGTGTCGATAAACCCTAAACTACAAAGCATCATAGTATTCATCCAGATCTAAGATAATCAAGCACTAAGCATAATTTCATCAGTCAGATCTAACATCCATCCACATTATTAAGCATAAAGCATCAACAGATCTATCTATCTATATTACAACACTAAGCAAGTAAACACATAAACATATCAACATCGCACAAAGCATAGAAACACAACATATATGTGGTTCACCCCCACCCTGGGGCTATGTCCACCACCTCTTCTCTTCTTTATTATCTTCTTCAATCAGTTATATGCACAGAGCCACAAAAACCCTACTCTGAAGAGGACAGGTGATCTGTGCACCTCGCTAGATCCTCCTTCCCTAGGCTAGGTTACAACACTAAGCCTCTTCTCAATCTCTTACAATCACTTGCACTGAGCTCTGCAAGCCTCATACAGTATGCACAAAAGCAATCTTCACTCAACATTCAACGCTTCCGATCACACAGATTGAACTGACTAGTACTTTTTACATTGTCTGGATCTCTATTTATACATTACAAAATAGGCCTAAGCATGGGTAAACCCATGGGTCGGCATCCCATACCCATTACATAATCTCGAATCCCAAAAAGGGGCCGAGATCCTGCGATCTCTTCTTCGTCTTGTGCTCTGCCTTCGACAGCCTGTTGAAGTCCCAAAAATAGGTCAAACATGACCAAGAATCGACAAAACTTGGTTAAGGGCCAACAAGGAAATTGGACGCTCACTAAGTGTTCATATTAAAGAACATACAACTGACATTACTCATGATTGCATAGCTAAATCAACTCTAGATGAACACTCAGACAACACCGCTCATCTGATTTGCATGGAAAAAGCCTCGTTAATTTCCAGAGAAGAGCACTATAATAAAAGAAGAATGAGAGAGGCATTGGAAATTGTAATAAGGAATAATACGCTAACTTGAGAATAATGGCTAACGCTTAGTGACACTTGGAGGCTGATTTTAAACTAGATAAAAAGGCATTACCATCCAACTCAAT
Source organism: Picea engelmannii (assembly GCA_009831015.1). Lineage (NCBI taxonomy): Eukaryota > Viridiplantae > Streptophyta > Pinopsida > Pinales > Pinaceae > Picea > Picea engelmannii. The sequence continues at coordinate 235,580 of ML785246.1, forward strand.
TTTTCGGCTAGAATACACACATCTAAAAGAAGTGAGACGACCTCACTATCATCAATATTTTCCAGCCAAATTTTGTATTTATCCACTCACTGGTCATCTTTATCCCTCATCCCAATATTAGATTGAGTGATCGCCCTGATGATGAACTCATATCTAAAGTAGTCTGAAACATTGGCTTGATAAACTGGACACAGGCTCCATTGAAATTTTAAATCCATAGGTGTCAACACAAATGAGATCAAGTGATTCTATATCATAGAGCTCTATGTTTGAGGAGACTTGGATTCTTTCTATAACATGGTTTGAAAATTAATGAAGTGATTCATCTTTGACAATGGATGTTTTCCCGACACATTGTAAAGGATTTACTACTATAAATTCCTAGTGCTCTTGTCTCTTGTATTTTCTTCTCTTGATTCGTTTATGTTAATGTTACTATGCATTCATATGCTTTTCTAATATGGATTAAAGAATTTTTATAAATCTCATTGACCTAATCTTTCAATGTGCAAAAACTATGGAATGGAAGTCTTTTGTATCATTTCCTTTATGGTCAATGTTTTCTTTTTCTTTTGGTTTAGAGGTTGCATGTTGTACTCCAAAAAACTATGTTGAAAAAATTGTGTTTCCTCTAGAAAGGATTAAAAAATATGTGTAAACCATTCTTTTCACACGAATCATAGCTTAGGTTGAGAAATTGAAGCCATGTAATACCCTTGATTCCCCCAACTTGTAAATATAACTATAACTTGCCAAAAGACTAGAAGACTGAATATGTGTGAATGTTTGAGTTATATAAGGTAATGCATGCATTTATGTTATTAAATAAAATGGACAGTGTTGCATACTATTGAGAGGGGTTGCCAAGGTAGACCATGTTGCTATGAGAGAGATGGTGAAGGGAACCAAAAATAGTTGAGATGACTCCCACCAAACCAATACCTTACTGGATTTAATTGCTCAGACCCAGAACAGCCCTCTGACCCATAAATGAATTACCAACCAGGATGGTAGTTGAAAAATCCCTCCTCAAGAGTTAATGAGGAGATGGGGTAGAGTACCCATCTGCAAGGATTCTAGACCTAACCATGATCTAGGGATTCAGACCCTCGCAATCGTGCTAAGGAAGGAAATAAGGGAAGTAATTTGGTGGGCAGAGGCATATTTGCGAGAGAGAAGAGTGGAGAGACCAATATCTGGAAGACAAAAGAGCACTTGCAGCTCTTTGGTTCGAGGGATAATTGAGAAACAAGCTTGTTCTGGGCGTAAGAATTTGTTGGAAGCATTTTTTAGTCCAAGTTAATAAACGGGGATGACGAGTGACTGGTAAGTACTCATTGCAGACCCCCTTGCTTGGTACAAAGGAAATCATTTTCCAAGTTCCTATGGGAGGAGGAGAGTAACCTTCGTCCCTGACTATCATTGAGCAAGAAGAAATAGTCTCTCTCAAAGCATCGTGGTCTAGCTAGGGGTGGCCAATGGTAAATCCGTTCAAGAGTGGCTGTGCCTACGGTTGGGTGGAAACATGGACCCCTTTTAGCAGTCACTTCACGATTCTGGTTTCTGATAAGTATTTTCATACTTTGTGTACTAGAATGAAAATTATGATTGAATATACATGTTTATGACTAAATTTAGTATTGAGTGATTAAGGTAGAAATGTTCATTGTCTTTTTGTGAATTCCATGCTTTTGAATGGTGTTTTGGTTGGCTCAGCCTAACTACTATAGGGTTATGGAACGTGGGTGTGGAAGAGAGTCGGGGTAGGGTTAACTAGAATTCTTAAGCCCTACCGACCTCTCAAATTCACCTTCACGGGAATACTAAGTTCAAACTATGTGGAAGGAGGGTGCCTCCTTCAAACCCTTCACTTGTGTGATCTAGGGCTCATGCCCACGGCCTTAACCAATTCATAGCTAAGAGTTAGGAATTAAGCCCACGAGAATTTTCAGAGGACCCATATGACCAAGGTCTAGGAACCCTACGCCAGGCCGAAAGGAGCTAAGCCTTTCTCGTTTCAGGACTTCGGGAGTTCAGAGATTTGGGGTGTTATGACCTTACCACTTTCAAAACGACCAAAGGAAAATTATTGCTACAGTTACCCACGAGATCAATTAACATGTGGCGGTGTCCATAATTGTAATAGATCGACCAATCCCACCGTTAAACCCTGTCCCACTTACCAATCGTGAATTAACGCGAGCCACAGATCCGAGGGAAATTGGGAGTCTCCCTATCCGTTGGGTCTATGTCGAGGTCAGTCCGGTGTTGACTGCTTCGGGAGAAAATAGGTGTCAAAGAACCAAAATCCTCGAACGTTGGAGTCACAAATTGATGTGAGCCGTGTATTTGGGGAGTCAGTTGAGAACCCTTCTTAACAGTCCTATCAACCAGTGGAGGGTCTCGCGTACAACACTTCGGGAGAATGAGGTTGCTATAGCGCCAAAAAATCTGAACGCCAAAGTTACGAAAGATTGATTGGTGGAAGGCTATCATCTAGAGTGATGTGGCACACTGACGTCAACCAGAGTGACATGGACCCACAATTGATGTGCCACGTGTAACCTTGATTCATGTATTTCACGGATTCTATGTTCCCATTAGAATGTAACACATGCCACCCACTAACAGGGCCACATTCCATCTATGCCTTGAAGCATGTCATCCCCCCTGGCATAGGTTCACTTGGTCCATATGGAGGGTAGAGTGCTCGGGACCCACATGATCTTAGCTCTACGTTTAATACACCACCATGTGCAAGGGTGGACCTTTCGGGAGTTCGAGACTTCGGGACTCCAGAGGTTTGGGGTGCGATGTTGTAGATAAGCCAAAAGGCCCAAAGATCAGATCCATGTGGCGAGATTTCAGGCTCCTTTGGGAGTTCAGGACTTCGGAGGATTTGCGGGTAGAAAGGAAAAGAGGAGTTCAGTGCCAAGGTGTCGAACACCAAACTCCCCTCTAGCTTATGTGTTCAATGAGGATCGAGTTCCGTTGTTGCATTGGATGGTGGATGGACTTCCCCCATGGATGTAGGAATTTGGAGACAGTACTGATGAGGTGGACCTACGTGGGCACCACGTGATCCATGACTAACAACAACTGAAGAGATTCAAGAGGCCATAACCTGAAATCTAGAGCTCGGATTTGAGCCTGGTAGTAGTCGTTAGAAAGCTACAGGTGAGAAGAAGAGGATGAAGACCTCGGAAAGAGGATTCAAGACGATTAAAGTAAGATTTTTTTTACGCCCCATCTCTAGAAATGGTACTTAGGGGTTGGGTGTGTTACAAATTGGTATCAGAGCATGCAACAACACTTGGCCTACTTTTTCTCATGAACGAGCCGCTTAAAATATTGATACAGAGCTTTTAGGGGTAACACCATACCTTACCCCTTTCATAAGAAACCTATTTAAACCACTGCTAAAGAAGGAATGAGACTTTTTGTTGTTGTTTTGTGTTTGAAAGTATAAACTATGTGTTATTAGTGTTCCAAATAAAGAAGTTGACTCCACCTTATAAATTGTATGTTATATTCCTAAACTAGTAGGTAATTTACTTAAAAAAAGTGTTTTATCAGCACTCAAGTAGTCAATGGGAAAACTGCATCATAAAGGATGGTGACACACCATGAGTTGGGGGAAACATCCCACAATAGAGAGGAAGAATCTGATGAGAGGAGGGCGGTGGAAACCCCTCCAGATTTGGATGAAATCGTAAGAAGCCTCATGGCATAATTACAGAGTTGTAAGGATAACAATGAAAGAATGATAAAAGAACAAGAAAAACAAGCAGAGATTAATGCAGTCCTACTGCAAAGCCTATCAGATATACAAAGGCAGCTGAAACATGGACCAACAACCAATCATGTGGATAGACATCATACTAAGAAAACTCCAATTCCACATGAGATACAAGAGCCATGACCCTGAAGAGTTTAAGAAATCCAAACCACCCACATTCAATGGAGAAATTAAAAAAGGAGAAGAAGAATAAGTTTGGTTACTTGGATTGAAGAAGTACTTCATAGTCCTTGATTACTCTGAAAACTTAAAAGCTCGACTAACCATTTTCAACATGAATGGAAAGGCCTCCATTTGGTGGGAGGAACTTAGGAATGTGAAAGGAAGCCATGAGAAGGAATTTTCATGGAAACAATTTGAGAAATACTTTAAGAAGAAGTATATGTCAGAGAAATACTTTGATGGGAAGACCAAGGAGTTCTATGAACTCAAGCTGGGACAACTCACAATAGATGAATATATCAACAAATTTCTTGAGCTAATGAGGTATGTGCCCTACATAAATGATGAAAATGTAAAGATGTAACGATTCATTAGAATAATTCCTTAGTCCTTCCGGGATAGAATTGAATTCGATGAGCCAAAGACCTTAGAAAATATTATCCAAAAGGAAAGGTATTGCTATGAGCAATTCAATAATAAGACAAAACCTCATGAGGACTGGAAGAAGAAAATTAATTCGGGATTCAAGAAGAATGGGTTTAAATCCTTAAGATTTAAGAACCATGGGAAAAGTTCTAAGATGAGCCTTCCTACTAGAAGTGTATATAAGAAGAATTTTCCATCTCAGAGTGGTAATAAACCCTTTGGGGAAACCCCAAGTAAGACTGATAACATAAAAAGAGAACCCTTGAAATGTTGGGGTTGTGGAGAAGAACATTTGTTGAGGGATTGCCCACATAGGAAACAAAAAAATAGGAGGGTCCACAACGTCCGAGAGGCTACCACAGTCAATGATGTGGCTAGGAGCATGCCAAAAATATATGCAACCTTGGATAATAGACAAGCTGACCACCAAGATTCAGTGGTGGAGATGGAAGGTATGATTTCCAACCAAATAGTTTCCATTTTAATTGACCTTGGTTCTAATCTAAGTTATGTTTCCCCTCAAACTGTTGAGAAATGTAAATTGCAGCAAGTAAAACATTTTAAATCATGACTGGTACAACTAGCCACTGGAACCAAAAGAAAGGTAACAAAGGTCATACCAGCATGCCAATTCATTATGAATGGAATACCCACACAAAACATACTCCCCTTAGGATCTTATGAACTGTTGATTGGCATTGACTGGTTGGCTTCCCATAAAACCAAGTTGGAGTGTTACAATAAAACTTTGGAGTGTGAAGATGCAAAAGGGAGAAAAATAACCCTACAAGGGGTTTGAAAGCATGTCTCAGTGAGATAAATATCATCCCTTCAAGCAAAGAAGTATCGCATAAAAGGATGTCCTTTGTATGAAATACAAGTGTTGAACTTTGTTGAGGACCAGGGATAATTTAAAGGATGGAAATTTATATTAAAATGTAGAAACTTGGGCTAATCTTATTAGTCCTTAATATGAAAAACGTAAAATGTTTGGCAATAGTTTTGTAAAAATATTCAAATTTATAAGGATTTTATATAGTTTCTATACATTTTTGATGATTTTTAAGGTAAAATATTTTTTTTCTATGGAATTTGTGTGAATAATTTTTAGAAAAACTGGAAATTGACGAATAATGTTTTGGGAAAACTATGGAAAATTAGCTCATTTGCGAATATTAGCCCCTAAAATCATCTATGAGGACAATGAACCAAGCCTAGAGGACCACCCCATATTAAGAGAGTATAAATATGTGTTTCCAAAAGAGGTACCAGGTCTACCTCTGAGAAGAGATATTGACTTTTCAATAGAACGTGTACCGGGAACAATGCTAGTGTTTAGAATGCCCTATAGAATGATTACACCAGTCTAGCTAGTTAAGCTCAAACTTAAATTAAAGGAGATGTTGGATAAAGGATACATTAGGCCTAGTGTGTCCCCATGGGTAGCACCAACCTTGTTTGTGAAAAAGAAGGATGGCACCCTCAGGTTGTGCATAGACTATAGACAACTTAATAAGATGAACATTAAGAATAAGTATCCCTTCCCAAGGATCGATGACTTGTTTGACTAATTAAAGGGTGCTATGATTATCTCCAAGATTGACTTGAGGTCTGGATACCATCAATTCTGAATTAAGGATGAAGATATCGACAAGACAACCTTTAGCACAAGATATGGTCACTACGAATTTGTGGTGGTGCCATTTGGGCTTACCAATGCACCAACCACTTTTATGTGCTTAATGAATAATGTACTCAGTAAGTTCATAGATAGATTGTGTTGGTTTTCATTGATGATGTCCTAATCTATTCTAAGAATAGGGAGGAACATGAAGAACATCTCAAGTTAGTGCGTCAAGTTCTAAGAGAACATCAACTCTATGCTAAGTTTAATAAGTGTGACTTTTCCAGAAACAAGTCCATTACTTGGGCCATGTTATTTCTGAAGGAGTGGCAGTTCATCCTAACAATATCAAATCCATTATGGATTGGCCTAACCCAAAGGATGTATCTAATATCATATCCTTTATGGGCCTAGCAGGGTACTATAGAAGGTTCATAAAGGGATTTTCCAAGATCGGTTGCCCAATCACCTCCCTTCAGAAAAAGGGAGTTAAATTTATCTAGACATCATAATGTGAAGAGATATTCTAAGAGATGAAATACCTCCTAACCAATGCACCTATGTTGATGATTGCAGATCCAAACAAGGACTTCCTTGTGTGTACAGATTCCTACAAGGAAGGGCTCGGAGGAGTCCTTTTGCAAGAAGGACATGTGATTTTCTAGGAATCCAGAAAATTAAATGAGCATGAGATCAATTATGTGAACCATGATCTGGAGTTGGTTTCCATAGTACATGCTTTAAAAATGTGGAGGCATTATATCCTAGGTAGAATATTCATGCTTATGACAGACCATAGTGGGTTGAGATATTTTTTTGATCAACTGAAGCTCAATTCTAGACAAGATAGATGGATGGCTCTCCTTAGTGAATTTGATTTTGAAATCAAACATATCAAAGGAAAATAAACTAGGGTGGTTGATGCCCTTAGTATAAGTATGAAATTGATTCACTTGGAAGCTATGAGAACCTATGAATCATATGTCAAGGAGAGAGTCAAAAGTGCACAAGAAATAGATGCATTTTTCAAGACTGTAAAATCATACTTAGAGCAAGAGCCCACATGGCTGAAGTATGAGGGTTACAAATCAATGAATGATGGCCTGCTAGCTTATAAAGGTAGGTTGTATATTCCAAATTGTGATGACTTGAAGAGGTTCATAATGGATGAACTACACAAAAGACCATATATTGGTCATCCTAGTTACCAGAAAATGATCATGGCCACTAGGAAGCTATTCTATTGGCCCAGACTAAAAAAGGACATAACTGATTACTTAGCTAAATGTCTACAATGTCAACATGTTAAGGCAGAACACCGACTTCCAACAGGGATGTTGCATCCCCTACCAATCCCAGAATGGAAATGGGAAACCATCTCCATGGATTTCATCATAGGGTTACCAAAATCAACCAAATAGAATGATTCCATCATGGTAGTTGTGGACAAACTGAGCAAGGTTGCTCACTTTATTCTCGTCAAATTGACTTGCAAGGCAATAAATATTGCCATTATTTTTATGAAGGAAATATTTAGACTACACGACATGTCTAAGTAAATCATATCTGACAGAGATACAAAATTTGGATTCAAACTTTTCGAAATCTCTATTTGTTGGTTTTGAAAGTAAATTGCTATTTAGTACAGCCTATCACCCTCAAACCGATGGACATAAAGAGAGGGTAAACCAAGTTTTAGAGGACATGTTAAGGATGCATGTAATGTATCAGCCAAAGAAGTGGGAAGACTACCAACCACTGGTATATTTTGCTTACAATAATGGCTATCAAGAGTCATTAAAGATGAGCTCCTTTGAGGCCCTCTATGGTAGACAATGCAATATTCCAATCAGCTGGATTAAACCTGTAGACAGAATTACAATCAGACTATATATGCTAAAGGAAATGGAACAAGAAGTAATTCAGATAAAAAAAAATCTGAAAATAGCTCAAGACAGACAAAAAAGTTATGCAGACAGAAAAAGGACTCCTAGAGAGTTCAAAGCAAGGGAGCATGTGTATCTCCCAATTAGACCCAGGAAAATATCCTTGAGAATGGGAGTTAGTGCCAAGATGACACCTCGGTATTGTGGACCCTTTGAAATTATGGATAGAGTGGGACCTTTAGCATATAGACCAATGCTCTCTCCCACAATAAAGGAACATAATGTTTTCCATGTTTTGTTACTGAAGAAATATATACATGATCCTAATCATATAATTGATTGGTCTGTGATTTAGGTGGAACTATAGGGAGAGTTCCTGCCAGAACCACAATGCATTATAGACATGAAGGAAACCCCACTCGGGAAACGAACCATTTCATAGGTCAAGGTGCAGTGGAGGCACTTTGATCCAGATGAGGCTACATGGGAAATGGAGGATGCCATGAAAGAGGCATACCCATTTTTTTTTACTTATGTATATACAAGGCACTTCGACAAGTAGAACATTGAGGGCGATGTTCCTATAAGGGGGAGGGGATTGTAATACCCCTGTTTCCCCTAGTTTGTAGATATAAATATAACTTTCCAAAAGACTAGACTTTCTCCACCGGGACCTCCTCCTCCATATACGCCTTAACAAATCCGCCCTAACCAACAGGGTGTCGGATACACATTTTAACCAACGCCCGACAAATATATTAAATGTTGCATCTGCCCTCCCACAAGGGGGAGGCGCGTGTACCGTACGACCATTTGGGCACAAAAAATGATGTAGTCCATTCATTAATGAAGGTTGTAGAGGGCACAAAAACTGAGACAAATTTCTTCTTGGGCCTGGGAGTGCCAGAGTCAGATCGAGGCGTGGAGACAATCATTTTTGCATAATTCGACGTCACGAATTCAATGGTGTTGTCTGTTTTCTGATTTGAGCATTATTTCTGCAGCTTGATTTCAGAATGAGGTATACTTATGTATTTTGCCAAATTATTTTGTTGAGTTAATGAAAGAGCCTACCCATTTGAGAGTAGGACCCGAAGACGTAGTCCACCAAGGATGAACTCCGTTATCAAGTTTTTGTGTTCAGATTTGATGGTTATGTCTCTTCATTTTTGAGCTTTTCCTTCTTTAATGGTGCACTTTAATTTATGCTCATTTAATACAATTCTTTATAAGTCACTCGATGAGAAGATCTTGGATCAAATAGGGGACCCAACCTTCAAACATTTTGTAGCTAAACACTTCGATGTTTTTTAATCCATGATATCGGGAAAAATTGTCGAATAAATAAAAAACATAGCTTTTAAAAAATTTAATAATAACATTGAAGATATAATTTCATGGGAATGTGGTTTGTCCCAAGCCATTGTCCTTGTGACCTATCACTTTCATGAGTTAGTCCACATGTGCACCCAATTTTATGATCCAATGTAGAGGGTTATGAAAGACATAAAATAGAAAATCATTCTCTCAATTTTAGAAATTTCCTTTTCAAAAATATTGCTATTACTTGATAATTGATAAAAACTTGATGAAGATAATCTAGCTCAGGAATTCATCTCATTACTAGTCTCAGAGAAACTCATTTTCATGACAAAGTTGTCAATAACACCAGTTGGAGAAGAGTTAAAATTTCCCCTATAGTTATCCTTGTTCAAAGAATTAGTCGAAGAAATTATAACCATGATTTGATTGATCCTTGGTTGTGATAAAAATACTCTTTTCAATGAAACTATATTAGGTTTTAATCTCAAAACAACTAAATCTACCAAGATTAATTATGTTGGTTTTCTCTTTGATACCATTCATGAATAACTAACATATTTTGAAGAATGGAAATGCTTTAGGTACGATCCATACTTATTTTATCTTTTGATATATCAACAATCAATCCATTTCAAGCATTTAGATTTGAAGAAAGTAGATCAACAGAGAAATTTTCTTTTAGTCATTGAAATGACTAATATTGTAAAAGATCATGGTCATAAAAATGGTTATAAGAATTTTATTGATCAGGTGATGGTCAATGCATATGCTCAGTTTAATAATAAATTTCCCCTAAGCATTTTACTTGAATGTAAAGATTCCTTACAACTAGGACAACATATTAAGGTTGAGGACTGGTACTTTTCAGAAAATTGCATAGTCTTAAGGATTTATGGTTTTGAGTTGAGACCCTATAGGCTACCAATTTTTCTTACTCCCAGAATTTTTTCCTTGGAATATTTAAGACAAAGATTGAACTCAAACCATGTCCACTTTTTTTCAAAAATAAAAAGATTGTCCTCGAATTACCAACACAATATTTGTTTTTCATAATAAGAGACAAATCAACATTAGAGATTATAGAAAATATGGTGAAGGTTTTCAATTTTGAAGAGGATGATCCTTGGAAGTATGATCATTTCCATGTGATTACTGACATGAGACTCGTAGTTGGTTCTATGCCTTATATTAATTATGTAGACACTGTTATTGGATAAATCCATAAGTGCGGACACAAACCAATCTCCCTAGATCCACCTGGATCTAGAACAAAGCAAGACAGAATGATACTATTTCCCTAGATTAAACTATTGAATATACTAGAAGATACGATCAAAGAACATACCTTATGATCTCTTCCTTTGGTCTTTGTTGTTCCCACTTCGCTCCAGTGCTCTCGTACAGTCAAGATCAAAACAATACAAACCAACCGAAGTGAAGGAAGCAAAATCTATTCAACAGTCAATCTATGTATATGATCAAGGAGTTATACAATAAAGTGGAACTAACTTTATGGGAAAGGGACACATTACTGTATCATATTGATGGAAAGTAAATATTACAACCTGAGCCTTGATGTTGCAAACTTCCTTTCAATGGCCCTTATCTCTGACACACACACTTGCTCACTTGCATGAAGAAGATCAACCACTTTTGATAAACTTGCTGGAGTTCTCTAGCTACTGTAGCTTCAATCCTTCACACAGTCTTTCATTGATTCTCCAATAAATCTCTTGCTTGTTTGCTTCTAACCTTTTCCATGAGAATCCCCTTAATATATAGGAGAGAATGAATTAGTTACTTGGATAAGAATGATCCCAAAATATCAGGAAAGCCAATACTTAGATAACCATTCGAATGCCATCTCATCCTTCTAGAATATTCCCTTCTAGAAGCTTCGAAAATTCATCTTTTTCCCTTCTTTAGAAAGAGTTCGCACCCTAGTAGTTAGACACAATGCGAACTTCTCGCACCCTGGCTTAAGGAAACTTGCGAGAATCATTCATTCTCGTAGGCAAATGTATTGGCAGCCTGCGAACCTTCCTTAAAAATGTGATTTCTGGAAAGAGATGAAGGTAACTTTTCTCAAGAGAAAGTTCTAATGAAGAGCCTGAGTACACCATCATCAATACATTATCATGACGACCAAAATTATGGATAATAGAATTCCCCCCAAAGTATGAGGTTGGAACTAGTGAAAACCGATAGACTTTGTAAGCTGTATGTGTGTGTCGAGAAATAGGAGCACATCTAATCGGAAACCTGCAAACAGCCAAGCATCTGCAGAATACTATATATACCAATTCTGAGGTAGGCATTCCCATACTCAGATCACTGACTAATGACATTATAGACATGGGTCATGGCCACCAATCATACACTGCGGATCCATGCCATCAAAATATAGCATAGCCACCTGAATACACTGTGGATCTATGCGAGAAATTTCAAATCAAGACGACATAGCCACGAAACATACACAGTGGATCTATGTGTTGAAAATTATACATACTCCATCGCAACCTGGATCACAAAGATAATATCCAGGGTCTTTGATCTTGTTGCCCAAAGTATGAATCTAACCATGTGATTACATGTGTTGAAGTCGAACATGGTAGAAACCACTTGATTACCGGTCATTAATGAGACCGTTAACAAGTGCAAGGGAAATCACCATTGATGTCAATGAATCCCAAGGTACTATAGTACAATCCATCGACTGTCAATAAATGAGTTGATGTCTAACATCCGATGGAATCTTTCGATCAGGGGTCAATGATGTAAACCCACTGTGGAAAGCGAGAAAACTTGCCATTGAGGCATGCAAGCTCCAAGGTACTAAATACTTTCTAAGTCTTGATTCCAGATAATGAGCTGAAGTCGACGGAACAAAACTCGTCACAGGAGGGCCTTAATGTATCCCCCATCAATGACATGAAATGAGTAACAGATTTTGAAGGTGAAATAGAGCATGGGGCAATTAGACTGGACACAGGGAAGGCCAACACGGAGATAATGGATAATTGTAGATGGTCGACTCAATATAGGTTCCAGATGGACTTCTCTTGAACATATGAACGACACGACTAATGATTTGGCAGCATTGACTCAAAGACGACACATGGAATGACCTTGTAATCAATCGAAAGAGAGACAAATGGATTTCCCAAACTGGCTTCAAATGATGAATAGGGGGTGTCATGTTCAAGAGCGATGCTTACTGCCAATCAATATGAAGATGAAACATATCTCTTTCCTAAATTTTCCCCCACCATTTTTGGCAAGTACCTCTTTATTTTTACGCAAGATTGAAGAGGATCACATATGCTTGTTGATATAAGCTCATCCTTCCAACGAGTCCCTCGGAGTATATTTAACGAACCCTAAGAAGGAGTGGTTCGGTCCCATCACGGGTCTATCAATGTTTGTTTAACGAGTCCAGAGATAGTAAACTCGAAGGTTTTTCAAGATTATAGAGTTTGGAAAAACACTTAAAACAGAACTCTCTCAGTTCCTTTTTCGTAAAATAGTCTAGACGAGACCGAAAAAGAGAGAAATTATCGCTCACCAGACGCATACTTCAAATACTTTATCGAGCGTGAAAATAGCAAGGTCACTCGACGATCTTTTCATGTTTAGAGAGTTTGAAAAGAGCTTAAAGAGAACTCCAGGGGGGTTCCTTTTTCGTATAACCTTGGTGAGCCCGAAAAAGTGATAAAACTATGCTCAATCACATTCTTAGGTTTTTCACGAGTGCAAGAACGGACAAAAATGACGCTCGAGGTTTTATGTAAAAACCATAAAAAACAATCAAAATCACACCATAACAGAGAAAAATATGCCCATATCCTTGTATGTAATTATCAATGTCATCACACCTGCAAGTCATTACACTCATCTTGATATTAGGAATTAGGTTTAATCAATAAATAAGCATAAAAACCCAAAATGACATAGTAAAAAGTAAATTAAATGAGTAAATAAACATTTTTACCATATCATTTCACATTTCCACTATTGAGTTCCAAAACCCCCTTTTTACCCTTCTAATTCGGCATCGATTTTTGGGAGCTACAAGAGATCATTCAACGAGCTGTCTGCAACATTAAGGTAAGCTCTTCATCTTTGACAGTTTCATGGTTTAAATTTTGAATTTCATTGGTTAATATTTTAGTTTCAAATTATTTTTTGAACTCTACATGCGCATAGGCATTCTCGCAGGCAGCCCATACAGGGCCTGCAAGAATGATGCATTCTCGCAGGTGAGCCTTGAGCCACCTGCGAGGTGTTCACACTATGTAAATGAGGCACCTGCGAGAACCGTAGAACCCAATTTTTTTTTAAATATTTAGCCAATGAAAAAGATCCAGATCATGAACAGAGTCATTAATCCTCCTTTTATGTTCCTTGTGTAGATAAATAGCCATAAACATGGTGCTTGAGTGGCATGAACGAGAACATGAGGAGGATAATGCAAATTCCAAGAATCGTCCTCCCACTGTAGCTACATTGAGAGATTATGGGCTCTTAAAATACTTTTGGATCCCGGGCATGAGGGCCCAAGTCAGACTACTGGAATATCTAGTCCGTATGTGGGACCCAGATCAGAAATTTTTCAATGTAGGAGCTCACACATTGTCCATAGACATTGAGGACATATACTTCTTGACTGGATTATCCAGGCGCGGGTATTATGTCAGCGTGACCGGTAGTAGAGGCGGTGGATTAAAAATGAGTGAATACTGCAATCAATACTGTGTACTTGAGGCTGAGAGGAAAAAAGGAAAAGTGTCTATCTGGGGGGTACAAGACTTGAACCTCCACACTATCCTCTTTACTATAGCTCGGATGGCGGGGAGTTCTGCTTCTCATATGGCATTACAGAGCTACTTCCAGTACGCCATCGAGTGTACTGAGCCCCGAGTATTCAACTGGACGGATGCTGTGCTTCGCAATATCAAAAGGCAATTAACCAAATGCAGGCGAGGTGAATTGAAACAATTTGGTTATGGATCTTTGTTAGTGTCCTTCTTCTTCAAGAGGGTCACCGTATTTAGACTGCAGGTTGAGTGGGATTTCTCAGGTCCTAGGGATCCAAGAATGTTGAGATGGTGTCGGCTCATGGCCCGGCACGTGGCAAGACTAATCGTCAAGTACGACGATATTTTCTTTGACTGGCTTCAAAACTAGATGTTGATGGTCGATGACTACGCTTATGCCGGGTTGGATTTCCGAGGAGATCCGGATTTAGCACTGCCTGATGATGCTCAGTGGGGTGACCTTGGTAAGAAGTACACACATTTTCTCTTTTTAAATGTTTTTAAATTTTAAATCATTTTCAAATGTTTTTGTTTTATTTTATATGCTTATCTGAAGACTAACACAAAATGTTTATTGATAACACAGATGTTGGACCGTATAGACCTCATGGCACCTCTCCTATCCAGCGACGAGGAGAGGTAGCAGTGGTAGCACCACACTATGCCGAAGATTATCAGGTGGTGGAACATAATTTGGAAGGCATGACAACAGACATTCCAGATATGACTCTGGAAGAGGTTCCACGACGCAATCAGCGTCACACTGTAGGGGTATCAGTAGCTATGGGTAGAATGCTCCGTAGGGTTGCTAGGGAAGTCATGTGTTACCGTGAACGTCATCTGTGACGTCACTTTGTAGAAGCTGTGAGCTTCAAATTTTGATATTTTGGTCTTCGGACAAACTTTTTTGTAAAAAACAAACTCTTTTGATCGTTATATATACAGATGGCTTCTACCGGTTTACTTTATATTGTGTGAATTTTAATGTGTTTTGATTTATAAATGGTTTAAATGTGTGTCCAATACATAATTAGCCAATGCATCTGTTAATGTATTAAGACATCTAGGAATATGCTGATATTCAATGTGATCAAAATATCATTCCAAGAGGTGAATTCGCAAATACACCCATAATAAAGTAGGACTTCGAATAGAGTAGATATTACTTAGCTGTAGTACTACAAGCTGCGAATCAAGTCGCACAACCAAATGACGAATTCCAAGTGAGATAGCATCAACCAATAATTCAATAACGACGCTATACTCTATGATGTTGTTGGTTGCATGGCCAAAACATACACCTCGTAAAGATATAAGTTCATTTGTTGGGGCATAGATTGCCCACGCAGCGGAAGCTAGGTTCTGAGTACTACAGATAGCACCATCAGCGAAGCCAATATAGGGTAGCGAAGACTCCGACATCTAGCAATCAAACACAACGTCACATAAGGGAAGAGACCAGATAACATCAAAAACAAGCTAAAGTAACACACACAAAGTATGATACATAGAATACAAGTACTTGTGCACAAATGATTTATGCATAGTACTTCTTCAAGTATAACCCATTCCTGGGTTCACTCAAAGGGATACCATCGTAATCGACCAACTCATATGCTCCTTTTTCCAAAACTCAGCGAACAATATAAGGACCTCGCCACATTGGTTCGAATTTCCCAGCTCCGAACGTATCTCGATCATGTTCATAGAGAAGAACAAGATCACCTTTAGAGAACACGCGAGGCTTGACATGCTTGTCATACTGCGCCTTGACACGTTTCTTCTGGGCTTCGATTACTAGAGTGGCGTCTCGTCGAGTTTCGTCTAATCGCATCAGATACAATAGACGTTCTTCTTCAGCAGAAGTATTGGGTAAGAGTTCGACAGCTAGCTTCAGAGAGGGTATCTCACATTCTATAGGAAGAATGGCTTCCACACCATAGACTAATCGAAAGGGTGTAAACCCAGTAGCGGATTTGACAGACGTCCGATATGCCCACAATGCCGAAAACAACATCATGTGCCAACTTGTTTTATGAATTCCTATCATCCGTCGAAGCATAGTTATAAGAACTTTGTTGATTGCTTCGACCTAGCCATTAGCTTGCGGATAATAGGGTGTTGAGTTATCATGACGAAGACCCAAATTTTTCGTAAGTTCAGACATCATAAAATTCCTAAAATGACTACCGTGATCAGTAACAATAGCTTGGGGAACACCAAAACGAGCTATGACATGGTTGAAAAGAAACAATGTTGTAGTCTTTCCAGTATTATCGAATGTTGGCATCGTCTCAACCCATTTTGTAAAGTAATCAACAGCTACAATGATGTAACCATACCCCCCGGACGAGTGAGGGTGACATGTCATGAAATCAATGCCCCATTTCGCAAAAGGACCAACTGAGACCACAGGATGAGGAGGAGCAGGATGTGACCGAATTTTCTGATTGTAGGTCTGGTAGGCATGGTATTTCTGAACGACAGTAATGCAGTCGTTGAACAAGGAAGGCCAAAAATACCCTGCGCGTAAGATCTTCTGGGCAGTAGCATACCCAGACATATGACCACCACATGCTCCAGAATGGTAGTCATTCAGAGCTTTCTCAGCTTCGTCAAACGTCAAACAACATCGAAACACAGAGTCAATTCCCCGACGGTAAAGAGTATCCCCAAGGATAATGTATTGATGAGCTTGATAACGAATACGACATCGTTCAGTACTAGACAAAGCAGGCCGAAAAGTCTGGGTTTGGAGATATATAATGATATCCCCATACGAAAGATCGTCAGTGCTGATAAGAAAAAGAGATTCATCAGGCAATGAATCTACTGCTACATTTTCAGTGGCAGAGTGAGGAAAATCGCATATTAACTCAGCAAAAACTAAGGATTTCTTAGACGTGGCACGATCGAATTCCAAGTCAAACTCTTGGAGTATAACAATCCATTTGGAGTACTTTCCCCCTAGCAATTGACGTGTCAAAATGTGTTGCATAGGGTTGCAATGAGAAATCACTGTAGTTTTCCTTGAGAGAATATAATGCCGAAAGCGTTGAATAGCTTGAACGACAGCCAAAGTCAATTTTTCAACATGTTGATACTTGATTTCAGTTGATGTGAGACTTCGACTCAAGTAATAAATAACATGTTCATCATGCGCATCATCCTCTTGAACGAGAACCATACCAATGGTATACTCTGAGGCAGCAAGATAAAGCAAATAATCACGACTATAATCAGGAGGGAAGAGAAGCGGAGCTCGCATAAGGGACAACTTCAAAGCCTCAAAAGCATTGTTGGCCACGATATCCTAGACGAACTTGAAATCTTTCTTTAGTAGCCGCGTAAAACCACGAGTAATCTCGGCATAATTAGGAATGAAATGATGAATAAAGTTTGCTTTCCCCTGCAAAATTTGCAACTGGCGCAGTGTAGAAGGAGGAGGGAGATTAAGAATCGCCTCAACCTTAAGAGGATCTACCTGGATCCCTTGATGTGAAACTATGAAATCTAGAAGATGGCTGGATTCTACACAAAAAACACATTTATGAGGATTTAAACGAATACGATAGAACCAACAACGAACGAAAATGGCTCGGAGATGAGTGGGGTGATTGACTCGGTGCAAAGAATGAGCTGGTAAATCATCCAAATAGGGTTGAACGATATGTTTTATATCATGAAAAGCATAAGACATAGCACGTTGAAACGTCGCGCCAACGTTCTTAAGACCGAAGGGAAGTTTCCTATAGGCAAAAGTACCCCAAGGACAAATAAAAGCAGTTTTATGTTGGTCCTCGGGAGCTATGTTAATTTGATTATAGCAGGAGAAACCATCCATGAGAGAGAATATTTCACTTCCGGCATAGCCATCGACAATCTGGTCGACGAAAGGGGTTGGAAAGTTGTCTTTTGGACAAGCTTTGTTAATATCCCTATAATCAACACATACACGAATACTGCCCCCTTTCTTATCAATTGGTACAGGGTTGGAAACCCATTCTGTCAGAGCCACGGGATAAATAAAGCCGGCTTTAAGAAGTTTTTCAACCTCGAGCTTGATAGCCGCCGCTTTACGTGGGTGGACTGGATGAAGGCGTTGCCAGACTAGTTTAGCTCCAGGGTATGTCTTTATCTCATGTACAACAATTGCAGGGTCGATACCTGGCATCTCTTCGTAGCTCCAGGCAAAGATGTCACAAAATTCTTTGAACAGAGATGTATAGGTGATGATTTCATCTGGAGAACATGAAGCTCCAATATGAACATTTTCAACTATCCCAGGTTTAACGGATATGTCAATGGGAATCGTGGGAGAGATATTACTGAGGTTCCCTTCGACAAACACATCATGTGTAGATCCGGGAACGGTCGATATGACAACAACGGTCGACGGAGGCGAAATCCGTTCGTAATTCTCGAGAGTGTGTTGTTCCAAAAAGAGTATGGAACTATGATTCCCATTGACCCAAGGGGTGTCCTCCATAATGGACATGATCATCTCGTCAGTGGGAAAGATGACATGGAAAGGATCAGGAGACAACTCATCAAGAGAAGGTGTATAAGGTGTTGCCGATTGAATGGCGTGATAAGCAGACTCAACTGGACTTAACGACATGACGTCGCCGAAACGAGTGTGATCTCCAGGGTCAGGGACTATCCAAGGGTCGGAAGACATAGGAAGTTCATGAGGCATGGTGGAGATCATGTTGATAGAAGCAACAGACGGGCGTGGAACATTGGGCAGTGGAATGGGAAAGGTACCCATTAACGAAGAGTCTTTTAAAAGGCAGACACCGACATTCTCGTAACGCGGTGGGGTTTTAGCTATAAACGACACGTTTCCAGTACGAGTATCGGAATTAAAGAAGGCAAGTTGGTCAACCGTAACAACCTTTCCTTGATGAGGAAAACGTACTACACGGAAAAGTGTTGACACAACAGTGCACATGGAATCTATCCAGCTATGACCAAGAAAAAGATTATAATCAAGGGGAGCATCGAAAACCTCCACTTCAACTTGGACTGTCTTACCTTCTAGAGTAACAGGCAACGATGAAAGAACACTGTAAGGCTTAAAACCAGAGCCATTAAAGGATTTCAGAGTATTTTGTGATTCATTTAAGGGAGGAGAGCCAATGGATTTCCAACAAGCAAAAGACATTACACACGTAGAGGCACCCTCATCGATAACAGTTCGTCAAATGTTCTTGTCAGAGACAACAACTTGAATTTGAAACGCGAGTTGAGGGGGTAACCTTGGAATATGATCTTCCAAGTCAAATACTATTAAATTCGTATATGTTGGGTCAATTCCACCTATAGCTTTCAACAGAGCCTTCCGTTGTGTAGGACAAGACTGAAGGACTTCAAGGGCTGACATCGCTGAAGGTGCCTGGGCCAGATCTTCCACAATGCTGTAGTTCTGGGCCGCACAAGCATGAGGATTGAAAGCCAATTTCCTAACTACACCTTTTGGGGGTGGTTGTAGAACTGTATCAAGGCTCGATCGTTCGAGATGAAGAGGACCGTTTGTAGGTGGAGTTGGTGGAGAGGGTTGTACCAAAGTAGGAGGTAAATCGTCAACCTTCTCCTTAGAATGAGTATAATCTTTGGCTCTAGTCATGAGTGCAACGTTGTTGGGCTTGGAATCACCAGTACACATCAAAACATAAGATGTGGTAGAAGTAGATGGTTGATCATGAATGACCAACTGAGCCTGTTTTTGAGACGGGAAGGGTTGTGACAAGACTGTCGGCGTAGATGGTTTCGAGGTTCCTTGAAGGAACTTAGTGACCTTGGCACGTCATGGACAATCCTTCGTGTAGTGATCGTCACCACAGATAAGGCAAGGGTATCGTGGTTTGCGCTTATCCCGATCTTCAACAAGAGGGGTTTTAGTTTGCTTAGTTTGATTATTATTTTTTCCCTCCTTATTCTTGCCTCTCCCTTTCTTTGATTTATTTTTACCGGTCGGTGTAGATTGAACAACGTTCACCTCAGAAGTTTTATCCATGGAAGTGGCAGGAGACGAAGCATTTTGAACATTAGAAGAGGTAGATTTAGGGGTTATACTTGAAACAGAATGAGAGTGGGCATGGGCAGTACCAATCACACCATCAGCTGCATGCGAGGCAGCTGGAGTAGTCGAAGTGCTGGAAGTACTAGGACGAGGTAATTCAGGTAGCAAATCGTAAAGTGTTCCCGTTTGCGAATAAACGAGATCAAGATATTGAGCATGACTTATAGCTGCTCCTCCATAACAACACCACCCATGGCAATGTCTTTACCAATTTCGTTCACGAAGGATTTTGTAAACCATTCTGCCAGTAACTGATTAGGGAGTTCAAGTTTAATGAGACGTCGTCTCCTTCGCCACACATGGATATGATCCGATATATGAGTGCCTTTAGTCTGTTTGAAGGAAGTCAAAATCTCATTCCTAGTATTATAACGGATCGGTAACTGGTAAGAAAAGCCATAGCTAGGGTGTTGAAATCAGAAAAGAAACCTCGTGGCAATTCAATATACTACTTCGCAACAGAACTGGTAAGGGTTCGTTGAAAAATACATAGACGAATAGAGTCATCCATCAACGATTTGGATGAACACCATAAGTGAAAAGTCATAACTTGATTGTTCGGGTCCTCTCCCACTTTACCATCAAATTTAGGAATGTCTGATGGAAGCTTGGTTGGAATAACAGGCCATTGGGGAGAGTGACGAATAGGATCATTTAGAATCCTAGACAAGTCTGGTAAATCCAAAGTAGCAAGAAAAGGTAACTATCGATTCACCTGTGGATACTGGTGACTTTGGGGTGGAAGCCCTATTGGCAAACCAGTAGGACCGTAAGTAGTCTACCCATAGTGGGAAGACCCCGGCTGATTCGGTGGTGGCTGAAGAGGATAGTAGTTCCAAGGATTGTAACCTTGAGTTTGAGTAGGGACCTGATGTTGAGCATTTTGACCCTGACCCCAAATAGGATTAGGTATACCTGGATATGGTTGGCCAATAGTAGGGGCAGGCTATTTCCCCCCAGTCGTTTGAGGAATATTTTGTAGCATCTGAGTCCAATACTAGGCCAAAGAAGGATGTATATTTTGTCCAAAAGGTGGGGTTGGTCCCCCTATTGTAGGTGGAGTTCCAACCGGAATTTGTGTGCCAATCGTAGGTTGAGTAGTAATTGTATTGTGTCTGGTAAAAGTAAAAGGAATCGTACCACCTTGTCCACCAACAGGAATCTGCAAATTTGGTGCAACGGTCGGTATCATGCCAATAGGATTAGGATTACCAGAAGGAAATTGAGGGAGTGTCAGAATAAAACCGGGAATAGGGTGCCCATGAAAAGAAGGACCACCGGGAGTACCAGAAGGGGTTTGCAGAGGTGTTGGATTGGAAGCATTCAACAAAGCATTCAACGCATGGTAGACGGGTGGTAGTGTCGGAGTAACATGGGGCGTTCGCTGGGTGTTTATAGGAGGAAGACCAGCTGTAGTGAACCTAGTTGGGACACTCGTAGTAATCGCGAGATGGGCCATCTCGACAGGGAGAGTAAAGTGATAAGTGGTATTCACCGGTACCATATCTGTCTCAGAAAACACCGGAGGGTTGATTTCGGAGACGATAGGTGACTCAGGACTAAAGAGGGGCCTACGGACGTCTGCTGACCAAAAAGGATCTTGGCATTCTTCACCGGGAAAGGGCCCAACGGGTGATCCAGAAGAGGTAACAACTATGTCTCCAGAGGAATTTAATCGCACAAAAGGTCGTTCACCACGACGAATTTGATAGTCTTCTCTAGTATTAGTAATTTGGAAAGGTTCTAGAGATTCAGTTGATTCCACTTGGGGTGTGATAACAACTGCGGCTTCACCATGCTGAGGAGAACCATCAGGTGTAGTTGTAGGCAAGGGTTGTGAATCATCCAGATGCTCTAGAGATAAACCTTGCATTCTACGTGAACGACGTGGGGGAGAAATTGTAAACGAGTAACAAGTTCTGTGAAGAAATTCCTATGGTCAGCTTTGAAAAACAAACAACACGCGCTAGTAAACAAAATCTAAGAAGCAATCACCAAGCAAATAATACCTTCTAATTTCGAAGCCACTAGTTGGTGATGAAATCCAATGTCGCAACAACGAGACGAGAAGGGGCGGGGCTAGGGTGGAAAAGTTACGCTGACGACCTGCTTAACAGACTTACACCCTGGTGCAAGCTCCCACACATAATCGTGGGTATACCCTCCAAGGAGCCCGAGTGAGTTTGGTCAACGTCAATTCCAGGTACCGTGAAGACTTTCCCCTCCACAGTCACCTTGGGTAAGAACCTAGAGAGATAGGCCACTAAGGTCACCACAAACAACAGTAAAGCTTGGAGGAACAGTCGACAGTCCGATCCACACGCAAGGGCAGGGTATCTAGCTCGAAATCAACTCAAAAGGCTTCCACTCATCATTGTGGGTATACCTCTGAGTGACCCCCGTAATACATGCAATATCTACACTGATGTCAACAAAGCAGGGTGAGTAACTCTGTCAACACCAATGCGACCTAATGCTTGACCCTTGTGTTAGAAGGGCTTCCCAGGACAATATGTTGCAAATGGAATTTAACACTCCCTAACTCAAGATGCTATTGTGTGTTTTGAGATTTTGGAGAGTGTATCTCTCTTCCTACTCCAAAGCACTAGCCTAGCTAAGTGTTGGTGTAAAAGAGCCCTAGAAAAGAGTTACTAGATAAATTTTATAATTACGCAATATTTTTAAGAGCTGTTGTTTACTCAAAGGTAACAGAAGTGAAACTTATGTTGTATGGCTCTGACCCAAACAATGCAAGGATGAGAATGAAATATAACACTTTTCATTCAATGAATCCTATGTATGGGAGAGAGAGAATATTGTCCAGATCAACCCTGTACTACAATGCAGAATATCCTTTTAAATGCCATCACAAACAATCACTTATCAAATGACAATGCTTTATGTGTCTTTTTCAAATACTTCAACAATTTGATTTTTCAATGTTTTCTAAAAGAAACAAATTTTTGAAAGAAAAAATTGTTGTTCACTTTCCAAAAAGAACTCTCACTATACCAATGAGAGAACAGAAAATCAAATGATAAAGAATCAAGCAATAACAACCCAATCAACTCTTTCAATGAAAGCAAAAATAAAAGGCAAACCAATTAGTCTTCTCAATGCAAACGAAAATGTTCTTTCAAACCAATAAGCAAAGGAGAAAAACCAAGTACTCAACTTTCAACCAATCACTGGTTCTCAACCAATCAAACACACTCAGAATATGAAGTCAGAGAGAATGGTTTTGCCAATAAGAGTCAAGAAACGAAAGTCAAGCCACAAATGACAAGAAAATCCTTGAAAACCTAAGACTATTCACACATGCAAACTAAAGCAAGAAATATATCAATCAATGGTCCAAGAAACCAATAAGAGGTAAGTCAACTGATATGGGAAGTTAGAAAGACCAAAACTCAATTTCAAAATTTTGAAAAATCATGTTCGCAGGTAAGCAATATTACACAGTGCGAGAATCTATGATTCTCACAGGTGACCTTTTAGCAAGCTGCGAGAACCTCGCACTGAAACCTATGTGCAGGGTGCGAACCCTCTCAATTCTCACAGGCTGCAATGAAGTGCAGTGCAAGAATTCCTGAACATATCCAAAAATTTGAAAAATGAAGTAAAATTCAAAAAGGCTTCTGGACTCAGAAGGTCTATTAGGATATCCTGAAGACTCAGAGACTGATAGGACAGGAGAAAAATGAAACTAGAGCAAATGGCCACAGAAAAACACAAAAGGCCACAAAGAAAAAGGGATTATTCCCTAGTGGAGTCGCCAATTTTGTTATTGGATAAATCCATAAGTGCGGACACAAACCGATCTCCCTAGATCCACCTGGATCTAGAACAAAGCAAGACAGAATGATACTCTTTCCCTAGATTAAACTATTGAATATACTAGAAGATACGATCAAAGAACATACCTTATGATCGCTTCCTTTGGTCTTTGTTGTTCCCACTTCGCTCCAGTGCTCTCGTACAGTCAAGATCAAAACAATACAAACCAACCGAAGTGAAGGAAGCACAATCTATTCAACAGTCAATCTATGTATATGATCAAGGAGTTATACAATAAAGTGGAACTAACTTTATGGGAAAGGGACACATTACTGTATCATATTGATGGAAAGTAAATATTACAACTTTATCCTTGATGTTGCAAACTTCCTTTCAATGGCCCTTAGCTATGAAACACACACTTGCTCACTTGCATGAAGAAGATAACCCACTTTTGATAAACTTGTTGGAGTTCTCTAGCTGTTGTAGCTTCAGTCCTTCACACAGTCTTTCATTAATTCTCCAATAAATCTCTTGCTTGTTTGCTTCTAACCTTTTCCATGAGAATCCCCTCAATATATAGGAGAGAATGAATTAGTTACTTGGATAAGAATGATCCCAAAATATCAGGAAAGCCATTACTTAGATAACCATTCGAATGCCATCTCATCCTTCTAGAAGATTCCCTTCTAGTAGCTTCAAGAATTCATCTTTTTCCCTTCTTTAGAAAGAGTTCGCACCCTAGTAGTTAGACACAGTGTGAACTTCTCGCACCCTGGCTTAAGGAAGCCTGTGAGAATCATTCATTCTCGCAGGCAAATGTATTGGCAGCCTGCGAACCTTCCTTAAAAATGTGATTTCTGGAAATAGATGAAGGTAACTTTTCTCAGGAGAAAGTTCTAATGAAGAGCCTGAATACACCATCATCAATACATTATCATGACGACCAAAATTATGGGTAACAGAATGTCCCCCAAAGTATGAGGTTGGAACTAGTGACAGTCGATAGAATTTGTAAGTTGTATGTGTGTGTCGAGAACTAGGAGCACATCTAATCGAAAACCTGCAAACACCTAAGCATTTGCAGAATACTATATATACCAATTCCGAGGTAGGCATTCCCATACTCAAATCACTGACTGATGACATTATAGACATGGGTCATGGCCACCAATCATACACTGTGGATGCATGCCATCAAAATATAGCATAGCCACCTGAATACACTGTGGATCTATGCAAGAAATTTCAAATCAAGACGACATAGCCACGAAACATACACAGTGGATCTATGTGTCGCAAGTTATACATACCCCATCACAACCTGGATCACAAAGATAATATCCAGGGTCTTCGATCTCATCGCCCAAAGTACGAATCTAACCATGTGATTACATGTGTTGAAGTCGAACATGGTAGAAACCACTTGATTACCGGTCATTGATGAGACCGTTAATAAGTGCGAGGGAAATCACCATTGATGTCAATGACTCCCAAGGTACTATAGTACAATCCATCGACTGTGAATAAATGAGTTGATGTCGAACATCCGACGGAATCTTTTGATCAGGGGTCAATGATGTAAACCCACTGTCGAAAGCGAGGAAACTTGCCATTAAGGCATGCAAGCTCCAAGGTACTAAATAATTTCTAAGTCTTGATTCCGGATAATGAGCTGAAGTCGATGGAACAAAACTCGTCACAGGAGGGCCTTAATGTATCCCCCATCAATGACACGAAATGAGTAACAGAGTTTGAAGGTGAAACAGAGCATGTGGCAATTGGACAAGACACAGGGAAAGCCGACACTGAGAGAATGGATAATTGCAGATGGCCAACTCAATATAGGTTTCAGATGGACTTCTCTTGAACATATGAATGACACGACCAATGATTTGGCAGCATTGATTCAAAGATGACACATGGAATGACCTTGTAATCAATCGAAAGAGAGACAAATGGATTTCCCAAACCGGCTTCAAATGATGAATATGGGGTGTCATGTTCAAGAGCGACGCTTACTGCCAATCAATATGAAGATGAAACATATCCCTTTCCCAAATTTTCCCCCACCATTTCTGGCAAGTACCTCTTTATTTTTACGCAAGCTTGAAGAGGATCACAAATGCTTGTTGATATAAGCTCATCTTTCAGACGAGTCCCTTGGAGTATATTTAACGAACCCTAAGAAGGAGTGGTTCGGTCCCATCACGAGTCTATCAATGTTTGTTTAACGAGTCCAGAGATAGTAAACTCGAAGGTTTTTCAAGATTATAGAGTTTGGAAAAACACTTAAAAGAGAACTCTCTAAGTTCCTTTTTCGTAAAATAGTCTGGACGAGACTGAAAAAGAGAGAAATTATCGCTCACCAGACGCATACTTCAAATACTTTATCGAGCGTGAAAATAGCAAGGTCGCTCGGCGATCTTTTCATGTTTAGAGAGTCTGAAAAGAGGCTAAAGAGAACTCCAGGGGGGTTCCTTTTTCATATAACCTTGGTGAGCCCGAAAAAGTGATAAAACTATGCTCGATCACGTTCTTATGTTTTTCACGAGCGCAAGAACAGACAAAAACGATGCTCGAGATTTTATGTAAAAACCATAAAAAACAATCAAAATCACACCATAACGGAGAAAAATATGCCCATATCCTTGTATGTAATTATCAATGTCATCACACCTTCAAGTCATTACACTCATCTTGATATTAGGAATTAGGTTTAATCAATAAATAAGCATAAAAACCCAAAATGACATAGTAAAAAGTAAATTAAATGAGTAAATAAACATTTTTACCATATCATTTCACATTTCCACTATTGAGTTCCAAAACCCCCTTTTTAACCTCCGAATTCGGCGTCGATTTTTGGGAGCTACAAGAGATCATTCAACGAGCCGTCTGCAGCATTAAGGTAAGCTCTTCATCTTTGACATTTTCATGGTTTAAATTTTGAATTTCATTGGTTAATTTTTTAGTTTCAAATTATTTTTTGAACTCTACATGCACATAGACATTCTCGCAGGCAACCCATATGGGGCTTGCGAGAATGATGCGTTCTCGTAGGCGAGCCTTGAGCCATCTGCAAGGTGTTCGCACTGTGTAAATGAGGCACCTGCGAGAACCGCAAAACCTAATTTTTAAAAAAATATTTAGCCAATGAAAAAGATCCAGATCATGAACAAAGTCATTAATCCTCCTTTTATGTTCCTCGTGTAGATAAATAGTCATAAACATGGTGCTTGAGTGGCGTGAACGAGAACATGAAGAGGATAATGCAAATGCCTAGAATCATCCTCCCACCATAGCTACATTGAGAGATTGTGGGCTCTTAAAATACTTTCGCATCGTAGGCATGAGGGCCCAAGTCAGACTACTGGAATATCTAGTCCGTATGTGGGACCCAGATCAGAAAGTTTTCAATGTAAGAGCTCACACATTGTCCATAGACATTGAGGACATATACTTCTTGACTGGATTATCCAGGCGTAGGTATTATGTCATCCTGACCGGTAGTAGAGGCGGTGGATTAAAAATGAGTGAATACTGCAATCAATACTGTGTACCTGAGGCTGAGAGGAAAAAATGAAAAGTGGCTATCTGTGGGGTACAAGACTTGACCCTCCGCACTATCCTCTTTACTATAGCTTGGATGGCGGGGAGTTCTGCTCCTCATATGGCATTACAGAGCTACTTTCAGTACGCCATCGAGTGTACTGAGCCCCGAGTATTCAACTGGGCAGATGTTGTGCTTCGCAGTATCAAAAGGCAATTAACCAAATGCAGGTGAGGTGAATTGAAACAATTTGGTTATGGATCTTTGTTAGTGTCCTTCTTCCTCAAGAGGGTCCCCGTATTTAGATTGCAGGTTGAGTGGGATTTCTCGAGTCCTAGGGATCTAAGAATGTTGAGATGGTGTCGGCTCATGGCCCGTCATGTGGCAGGACCAATCGTCAAGTACGACGATATTTTCTTTGACTGGCTTCAAAACCATATGTTGATGGTCGATGACTACGCTTATGCCGGGTTGGATTTCCGAGGAGATCTGGATTTAGCACTGCCTGAGGATGCTCAGTGGGGTGACCTTGGTAAGAAGTACACACATTTTCTCTTTTTAAATGTTTTTAAATTTTAAATCATTTTCAAATGTTTTTGTTTTATTTTATATGTTTATCTGAAGACTAACACAAAATGTTTGTTGATAACACAGATGTTGGACCGTATAGACCTCCTGGCACCTCTCCTATCTAGCGATGAGGAGAGGTAGCAGCGGTAGCACCACACTATGTCGAAGATTATCAGGTGGTGGAACAGAATTTAGAAGGCCTGACAACAGACATTCCAGATATGACTCTAGAAGAGGTTCCACGACGCGATCAACGTCACACTGTAGGGGTATCAGCAGCTATAGGTCGACTGCTCCATAGGGTTGCTAGGGTAGTTGTGTGTTACCGTGAACGTCATCTGTGACGTCACTTTGTAGAAGCTATGAGCTTCAAATTTTGATATTTTGGTCTTCGGACAAACTTTTTTGTAAAAAGCAAACTCTTTTGATCATTATATATACAGATGGCTTCTACCGGTTTACTTTATATTGTGTGAATTTTAATGTGTTTTGATTTATAAATGGTTTAAATGTCTGTCCAATACATAATTAGCCAATGCATCTGTTAATGTATTAAGACATCTAGGAATATGCTGATATTCAATGTGATCAAAATATCGTTCCAAGAGGCGAATTCACAAATACACCCATAATAAAGTAGGACTTCAAATAGAGTAGATATTACTTAGCTGTAGTAATGCAAGCTGCGAATCAAGTCGCACAACCAAATGACGAATTCCAAGTGAGATAGCATCAACCAATAATTCAATAACGACGCTATACTCTGCGATGTTGTTGGTTGCACAGCCAAGACATACACCTCGTAAAGATATAAGTTCGTTTGTTGGGTCATAGATTGCCCACGCAGCGGAAGCTAGGTTCCGAGTACTACGGCTAACACCATCAGCGAAGCCAATATAGGGTAGAGAAGACTCCGACATCTGGCAATCAAACACAATGTCATAAAGTTCATATAAAGTTCATATTGTAAATGATGTCATAAAGTTTGTGAACAACAAGACTAAAGAGTATTTAGAATAAATAGATATCAAAGATAGAACAACTTTCATCATAAGAGCTAGTGTAATTAATTTCAAGCATAGTTTGATATTATATGCTCAAAGAAAGTACTAGGCTATTCAAAATTTTGTTCATGAATTCAGAAGTAGGTTTGCGAAAGCATTTGAATTTAGATTTCCAATCCCTTGGAACAATGAAAAATATTTTTTTCTCTAAATAGATTTATGAAGAATCTCTTGAGAGAGATGTTGGAAGATTGGTTGTTGTCATTGATGTCAACCCTAGTCATGGGGTTTGGACTGCAAGATTGATAAAGGTATTTGGACATGAAGGACAATGCACATGCATATACAACACCCATGAATGGATAGTATACATCATGTTGTTTTCGGTGGTATGTGGAACGTCACGTGGATCCTCATGATTTAGGAGAAATGAATTTTTGAAGATGACAAAGTGAATTGAAGAAGGAAGTACATGTGGGCCCTAAAGATAATTAAAGAAAATAATTACAAAATAAGAAAGTGTCAAGTCAGCCCTAATGTTAAAATGAAGTGACATAAATGGTATAAATAAACATCATTATACATTCATTTTGATACAAGTCAAATTTCAGAGGAAATAAGAAGTAAACGAAGGCCGGATTTCAAGGGAGGATGAAGTCTTTTGGTGATGTGTTTTAAGGTATGTTATTTTTAGGTCATCTTACCATTTTTGCTATAAATTTTTTTCTAGAATGATTCAGATGGTGAAATCGCTATGGTATTGAGAATACATATCAAGGTACCTCTGGCAACAATTTTAGCTCTTGATTCACTATAATTATGGAGATACACTCTGTTGAAGATAGGGTTTGTGACCAGTCCTGAAGCTAGTCAATAAACAAGTGTTCCGAGTAAAATAGTCATAACTTCTTCATACAGAATACAAATGAAGTGGGACCACTTCCAGTGGAAATCGTATAGACTATAGTTTCTTTTTTGCGAGTTTCATAATCAGATGCTAAATATTGAGTGTGGGGCATGCTGTACAAGTTGGGTCTTCTGAATAGACCAGAATTGAATAAAGTCTACCTTTCTTTCTATAACCTCTTTTTGGGGAGGATTCAAGGAGTGAAAATTGGAGGTGTTTCTGAGAATACATTGAGTAATATTATCTACAGGATCAGAGTACTCCAAGAATTGAAGAATTGCAGAAATTGAAGAAGTCTCAAGAAGCATTATCAGGTTCTATGTGATGATTGGTTGATGGTGATGATTTAATGTAAAGTTTTATT
>ML785246.1:283186-301928 GCA_009831015.1 Picea engelmannii
TGCAGTAGTCCATAAATTCCTTTGAAGTGAACTCTCCTCCATTATCAGATCTCAAGCATTTGATTTTTGAATCCATTTCATTTTCAACCATTTCCTTGTAGACCTTGAAGTTTTCAAAAGCTTATGACTTATTCTTGAGAAAGCAAACTGCAGTCATTCTTGTATAATCATCAACTAATAACATAAAGTATTTCTCACCTTTTAAACCCTTTGTTGTAGTTGGTCCAACTAGATCAGAATGCACAATTTTGAGTGGTCTTGTCGTTGAATATTCTTTTGATTTCAACCTGGTCTTTGTTTGCTTTCCTTGTTGACAATGCTTGCATGAAGTGTTGGTTGGTTTCGTGATCTGGGGAATTTCTCTAACTGCTTCCCTTTTGCTGACTTTGACAAGGTTATCAAAATGTATGTGACCCATTCTTTTGTGCCATAGCCAACTTTCATCTTCCTTTCCTAGGCAACACTTTTCATTTCCAATTTCACTTAATACATATATGTTGCTTGAAGTTCTCGCAATTGTTGCAATCAATTTTCCTGAACCTTCATTTCTTATCTCACACTTTTGTGAATCGAAAGTAACTTTATGACCTTGGTCACACATTTGACTCACACTTAGAAGATTGTGTTTCATATCTTATACTAGTAGAACATTTTCTGCCTTGGTATTCTTGTTCCAAATTCTGACTGTGCCTTTTTCAATGATTTTAGTTGAATCATCATTTCCGAAGGAGACTGATCCATCTCTTTCTTTTATTAATGTAAGAAACCCATCTCTATCACCTATCATATGTTTTGAACAACCACTGTCAACATACCAACCATGTTTCTTCTGCTTAGCTTGTAGAGTGAGTGTGCATTCTTCATTGCTATACTGATTTTTATTTCCTATCCATGTCCTTTTCTGAGGTTCCTATTTGTGACTGTTTTTGTTCTATTGTGGTTCTCTAGGAGGGACTATCATTTTGCAATCTTTGGCCATGTGTCCAAAGTTGTTACATTTGTAACATTCCACTTCAGTGCTCAAACATTCAAACATGTTGTAACTTCTTCTATGTGTTTCACTATGCCTTCTTGGATAACCCTTTTGTGTATGACTTTCAAAATTGTTTATGTTTATGTTGTTAGCTCTGCAATTCACAACTTAATGTCCAAAATTATTACATGCATAAAATAAACCAAAAAAGATAGTTTGATATTTGGGAGTTGAAGATATTCTGAAAGGAGGTACTCTTATGAATCCTTCTTCTTCCTTAGGCCTATTTGTTTCTATCGGTCGTTGATTCTGAAATCTGAATCTTCTCGATGGAGGAGTGTCCTTGTAATTTTCTTGGTAGACCTTCCTATCTCCTTTGATTGTTTTTACATAGTTTTTTGGATATGTTTCTTGTTCTTTTGTTTTGGAGATTGATCTTTTTTCTATATGATTGTATCCAAGCCCGGACTTGTCATGATGAGGTTTTTTACTGTTGATAATGTCATTCACAAATTTTGAGTTGTTCTGCATATTTTTCTTTTGAAGATCCTTTCTTAATGTGACAATTTCTTCTTCCAAATTTCCAATGATCTTGTCTCTTCCTTCTAGCTATTCTTTGAGGGTTTCTTCAATTCTTTTATCTTCTTCAATTTGAACCTTCAAATTTTTGATCATTTGTTCTAGTTCCCGAGTGTCTTCTTTCTTGTCTAGTTCCGCTTGTTGTTTCTTGTTTTTCTTGTTTTCTCTTCTGATAACTTCTATGGGACACAACAATTCTTCTTAGTAATCAACTTCTGCCTCTTCATATTCTTCTTCGGCCTCTTCATATTCTTCTTCGGAGTCTTCTTTATCAGAGTCTTCTACTGCCATGAATAGA
The DNA here is from genome assembly GCA_009831015.1 of Picea engelmannii. Classification (NCBI taxonomy): domain Eukaryota; kingdom Viridiplantae; phylum Streptophyta; class Pinopsida; order Pinales; family Pinaceae; genus Picea; species Picea engelmannii. Next base: position 285,037 of record ML785246.1, read on the forward strand.
ACTCTTTCTGTCTCACTGTCACTGACTTCATCTTCATCTGATGATGAGATGTCTTCTTTGGTGCATAAGATTTTCTTGAAAACTTTCTTTGTGGTTCTTTTGCCCTTATATGTTTGTTTGCTATTTGAGTAACCTTCATCATTTATTTTTTTCTTATGAGGACATTTGTTAGAAAAATGACCAATACCATCACAATTAAAACAAATCAAAGGAAGCTTACCTCTATACCTTTCGTTGGTTCCCTTGTTCAATCTTCTAACAAAGTTGGTCTCTTCTTCATCATCTTCTGAGACGTCATTGTTGCTGCTATGTTCTTTTTCTTTTTGCTTTCCCTTTTTCTTTGACCTTTTGGATGCTTTAAAGGCTGCTTCTTTTATATTTGGATTTTCCTGTTCAGTTCTCATTTCATATGCTATTAAGATTCCATGTAGTTTGTCGATGCTTATTGAGTTTAAATTTGCTCTTTCTTCTAGTGCTGATATATTAGGTCAAATCTCATAGGAAGAGATCTTAGTACCTTTTGAACAATTACATATTCTTTGATTTATTCTCCCAATCCCAAGATTGCATTTATTGTTTCATCGACTCATAAAAAGTAAGCTGCAATATTCTCATCTTCCTTCATCTTTAGTTGTTCAAACTGACCTCTGTAAGTTTGAAGCTTTGCTGCTTTGACTTTTCAATCTCCTTCATAAATATTTCAAAGTTTGTCCCAAATCTCTTTAGCAGATTTACAATGTGCAACCTTGGTGAATATCGATTCTCCAAGACCGTTCAGAAGTGCATTTGTGGCTTTGGAATTATTCTGACCAAGTTTCATTTCTTTGTCATTTGTCAGCGAAACTACTAGTGATGTGTATCCATCTACAGTTGATTGCCAAATTTCAAATCCATGTGCCTGTATATATGTCTTCATCCTTATGCTCCAAGATGCATACATCTGTCCATCAAACTGTGGTATTCCATTTTTATACATGTTGTTTCTCTCCATGATCTACCTTTGAGTGGTTAAACTGATTTCTAAAGGAACCTTCTCTAATACCAATTGTTGGATTACTGAGAGGGGGGGTGAATCAGTAATAGAGCAATCTAATGTTTTTTAACCATATAATGCAAGTGTTATATCAATGTAGCATTATCATCCAATATTTGCAGAGTAAATAAACAATGAACAAATGAAAAATCATATACATACACAGTACACCAGTGTTTTTCATGGAAACTCAAAGAGGGAGAAAACTACATAATGTTTTTTCTTATATGTCTCGAAGAATTACATTCATTGGAAGCACCAAATTCCTTTGTTTTCCAGCTGCAACTGGAAGGAGGCTCCAACCCCTTGGTTTCTTAGGCTACAACCTGAGGGAAGCTCCAACTCCCCAATTCTTTGGCTACAACCAAAAGGAGGCTACAACCCCCTATGTTCTCTGACTACAACTAGAAGGTGGCTACAACCACCTGTCCTTGCCCCATCCAACCGCCCTAACGTATAAGTAGAATGATGGAACCACTGTCACACTATCACTGTGAGATATACTGTTGTAAACCTGTACCAATAAACATGCACCAAACAACCTGTACGAATATCCTGAACCATGTATCAACCATGCATCAACCTGTACCTCAACCTGTAATCAACATGTACCAAAAACAAGTGCATCAACCATGCACCAACCTGTACCAGACAACCTGTGATCAAGTTGTACCATAAACAAGTGCATCAACCATGCACCAACCTGTACCTCAACCTGCAAACCTTCCTTAACTTTAACACCAAGAGACTATCATTTTCATCAAACTTTACTTTAGTCTCACATGACTAGTTTTGGATTAGTCAACAACCCTAACTTGAAATAATCATAACTATGTACCTGTAATGAATAAAGATCTGAAAATAGTACACAATGTTCTTCATTGTGTTTTATGCAATTCATCTAGGTGTCACTACTTGGAACCTCTCAAAAAAGGAGTTATAGCAAAAATGACATACCTTGTTGAATTTTGGCTTATTCTAGAGTGTGAATGTAGAGCGTGCCCCACATGGAATATTTGTTGTATGGATATGAAAATTTTACACATAATACTACAGACTGTACTCTAACCAACACATTTGGTCTTACTGAATTTGGATATGTTATGAATAAGTTATGACGTTTTTACCTGGAACACCTGTTTTAGACTAGTTTCAGGACTAGCCACAAACCTTAATTTCCATGGAGTGTAACTCCAAAAATACAACGAACCACAAGATAAATTCGTACCACAGCTACTTGGATATGTTTCCTCAATGGCCTCCCAATTTCATGGTCTGAATCATTCTAAAAAAAAAATTATTGCGAAAATGGTGAGATGACCTGTAAATAACATACCTTAGAAAGTATCATCAAAATGATTTATCCTCCCTTGAATTTCGGCCTTCTTTACTTCACCTTCCCTCTGAAATTCGGCTTAGATATCCTTTGGTTACCTCATTCACCTGTAGATATTCAATATGCTCAAGTGTGATTAAAATGAGAGAGCCTTGCCTCTTAATTATACTTTCATGTAGCTTCCTCAAGGGGTTACCTTTTAACCATTTTAACCCAATTTCCTTATTTTAGGGCTAACCCACTTCTAACCACTTTCCATAATTAGAAAGTTTTCCATTTACTTTATTATTTAAATAATCCTCCTTGACTTTGTCACTTCACTTTATTATTTAAATAATCCTCTTTGACTTTGTCACTTCACTTTATTATTTAAATAATCCTCTTTGACTTTGTCACTTCACTTTATTATTTAAATAATTTCTTCTTTGCAAGCACTTTGATTTCTTTGACCTTTTGGGGCTTCAAGCCAACATATGAGGGTCCTCCAAATTCATAAGGCCATAACTCTCAAACCGTGAGGAGTTATGTGACGTTCCACATACCACCAGAAATGGCATGACACGTACTATCCATATAGAATAACCTTCCCTGCAAATATATCAAAAATCATACCATTATACATCAAACAAACTTGGGTCCATTATCCAAACCTTTGTGCTACTAGAATTCGCTACCAGACTTTCTTCAATGGTTGACATCAATGACAACCAATCCAATTAATCAACATTTCCATGTTTTAATAATAATATGCAATGCCAGCTGTTAAGGGGACATGAGAAAGATATGGGGGATAAATTAATCCACAAGAGAGGGGAGAGTCTAGGATAATGGCCAAGAGGGGTCCAAGGGGGAATTACCCATGAATATTAATTCAACCCATTTTCCTAAATTTTCTATTTGTATATAAACCTTCCAATCCAAATATTGAATACATTGTAAGAGGGTGGGTGTGAGTGGTCACACCCCAAAGTTATTGGGCACATGGGGGTTGAGTACAATCAGCTTGGGGAAGTGTGTGAGTCAAGCAAGTAAGAAAACAAGAAAGCCAAAGGGAGGAAATTCGTATGGGTTAGAAAAATAGTTTTAGTTAGTCAAGTTTTGTGCATGAGCAACAAGTAGAGAGCGGAAAAAGAGAGCTTGGAGTTGGTGCAACAATGGAGGGAGAATTTTAAAGCAATTTGGAGCGTATTGGAGCATATTGGGAGCTCGAAACTGAAGATCCAGGTTGACAAGCCTAAAGAGTGAACACCTGGGTGAGTTGCACTGTAACAACAAGTGTTTGTTGTTGGTTTGTTGGTAGTTTTCCTAGCAATAGGTTCCCTTGAGTTCCTAGCCGAGAGATTCCAGGTTACCTGTGCTAGAGAGACCCCGATAAATGAATAGGACGCCCGATGGACTGAGATCATTGAAGGGGTACATTGTTTGGGTTGGGAAAGTCAAGAGGAAGAGAGCTGGTGGAAAATCGATATAGTTGTAGGAAGATATCAGTGGGTTGTGAGTTTTATGATTTGTGAGTGGACTGTGAGAGAGAACCCTCTTTTATGGGTTACTAGCCTCAGCTCGGGGGTGGTTTTTTGTTGAGATATAGAACAACAAGTCTATGGTTAGGTGGAACGTTCATCCCAAGTAGCTGGTTGCACAATTCTTGTTTAAAGATACGTGTTTTATCTTGTTGTTGTGTTATTTACATGTGTTATTGTTGTGCATGAACTCTGTGTATTTATGAATGATTTATATGATGTTGTGTGAATGATTAAGTTGCATTCATGTTATTTTGGTATGTTGTAGGTGCATATAAATAATGGTAAAATTTGACCTTGGTATGTTGAGATGCAAAATTTTTTTGAGTGACATGTGTTTTTATGGCCATTATGTTTAGTGACATAAGATAAGATAAGATAAATTTCCCTTGTGAAACCCTATCATAAATAGCCACATCCACAACCACACATGTCATATTGTGCATCACAACACTGAGAATTGATTGTTTGCATGATACATGCTTCAAATCTAGAGATAACCGCACATGCTTCTCTTACTTCACAAGCTTTCTTCAAATCCCTTCACATGCATTGACCTTCTACATAGTTGATTGGGGAAATTTCATGCAGTCTACACTGGCTCTGTGAAATGATGGAGAGAGGGTTTGGGTTGCAATAGGACTACCAGGGCCTCTACAAAAGGATCATAACAATAGATTTACACCATACAAAAATATCAAATATCAAGCAGCCTCAAAGTCAATATTGTCTTCACTTTTATCAACATTGAACGCATTATTGATCTAGTAAAGATGTAATTTATAAAAATGTTATTATCAGACTCATGGATTTTGTAATTTAGCTTTAGATTCTCAAACATTTACTACCCTTCCCTTGCCATACATATCTCATCATAGCAGTGATATAAAAATCTAAGAATTGAATTTGGTATCAAAGTTATATGGTAAACAGTAGAGATGTCGATAACGGTGACAGGAGCTTGGTGTCTATTAAGAACATGCATTAATGGGCTCTCAAGCCATTAGTTGGGTATTGATGGGTAGTGATGAATATGTTATCTCGGTCTCTATGTACATCTACTTTTTGGGATTCAATCCTTGTAGCTACAACCTGCATTGTAAGGTCTATGGATTCTCCAATTGGGCCTAAGACCAAAAACATCTTATTCTATCTTGGTTCCTTTTCAGTGTTTGTCAACTAGTTATTCACAAGGAAAATTCACCATGGAATCCAAGGGATGGAAGTTGCATGCTACACTGGCTTTAGTACAAGGGAATTATAGAGGTTATTACATCATAACAACACTAGCAGTGAAAATGGGAATGAATCAAGTGGTTTTATGTGTCTTTATATAAATTTTGGTGTTGTTGTTTCTTAGCCCTCAAATACTTGACCGATTCTTTTAAGGGAGATGTTATATACCAATTTCATCATCTATTCAATGCCTATTGTATCCCACCAACTATCCCTTGTGAAACCCTATCAGAAATAGCCACATGTCAGATAGCGTGCCACAAGACTCATTATTTGCATGATACATTCTTTAGATCTACAAATAGCCACACCTGCTTCTCTTATTTCGCAAGCTCTCCTCAAATCCCTTCACTTGCTTTGGTCTTCTCCATAATTGATTGGGAAAATTGCACATAGTCTATGCTGGCTCTCTGAAATAATGAAGAGAGGGTTTTGGTTGCAGCATGATCATCAGTTCCTCTACAAAAACACCATAACAAGAGATTTACACCATACAAAAATATTAAATCTCGAACAACCTCAAAGTCAATATTGTCTTCACTTTTATCAACATTGAACACACTATTGATCTAGTAAATATGTAATTTATAAAAATGTTATTATCAAACCATTGGGTGTGGAAATTTAGCTTTAGATTCTCAGATGTTAACTACCTTGCCCTTTCCATCCATATCTTATCATATCAGTAATATATAAATCTAAGAATTCAATCATAGAGATGTTGATAACTATGGTGGTAGCTCGATATCTCCTAATAACTAGAAATGGGCTCTTAAGCCTTTAGTTGGGTATTGAAGGGAGATTCTTCAGTTAGCCAAAATTAGCTATCACTCTATGGAATTATTGACTGTGAGGCATCCAATGGGTCTTTTAAGCAATCCATACATTATACTCCCAACTATGTGGGAATGAGAATCCTAGAAGAACCAATGCATTATCATCATCATGTTCGACAATTTCGTCCTCCTCAGAGATATTGTATATGGGAAGTGTTGAAACAGTTTCACCCCAAATGATTCTACCGAAGGAGCCTGTGGCCTTGGAAGAGCTAGAAGACTATTTCAAAACATTTTGGTTCTCACTGTTACACATTATTTTCGTCATCCCTGTGATCGTTAATGATGTAAACCTATATGTTTCCTTCAGAGGGGTCAGTAGCCTAAATTCTTGAAGAAATAAGGGAGAAGAACTTTCCCTGAGAGAAGAAGTTGTATTTTCCTTTGTAAAAACCCTATTGAGGAGGATTTCCGCAGGATGCTATATATGCAGGGTGCGGAAATGCCTGATTTCCGTACCTTTCTCTATAGCTAGATTGCGGAGTTTCCGCAGGTTGCTCTATATCTAGGGTGTGGCGACCTTTGTACGTGGGAAAAACGAGCATTTTCACGACGCTTCTAGAAGGAGAGGATTCTATGGTGATGTGGCCTTCAAATGGTTTGGATCTTACTCGCTTTCATGATTTAGTGGGACCATCCTAACCTCCTCACCTTATCCTCTTCAACTTATAAAAGGGGAGGAGTTCTCATGGGAAAAGTTATCTTGATTGGGTTGGAAAATTCTTGAGCCTTTGAGATTAGAAATTTGGCTTGAGATTGTTAGCTTGGTATGTTGGCTTTGAGCTTTGCTTTGTCAAGATAGATTGTGAGCAACTATCAAATCCATGGTCTCAGAATCCTTGGAGAAAGAAGTGTGTGGGAAGCAAGGAACTATTGGAAGGAACCTAACAACATCAAGGCTTCTGGTTGTATCTTTCTTCCACATTATTTAATACAGATATACTTTTCTTTCCTATATGAATGTTATTTGTCCATATTATATGATTTCTTGATCACGTACATAGTTTCATATCAAATAGACTCTGTTATTCTTGTCTTCATTGACTTGTGCTTATTTGCAGATATTTCTCATAAACCTTGTGACGGAGCTTGGATTGCATTGGTGAAGTCGGATCTTCAATATTTAAAAGGTATGTTCTAGATTGATTTCTCATTTGATATTTGAAAGCTAAGGAAAGAGTAGTGTACTGTCTTGTTTTGTTCTAGATCCAGGTGGATGTAGGGGGATTAGTTCATGTCCGCATCTATTGATTTACCCAATAACAAAATTGGCGACTCCACCGGGGAATAGATTGTTTTCCTAGTTTGTCTTGCTTTCTTTCTTTGATTGCTTGGATTCTGTTTTTTGAGTCACTGGGAGATCCAGCTTGACTCCTTGACTATTAAACTTCACTGGAAAATCTTCTTAATTTTTAATTTTTTCCATTTTTGTTTGATTTCCGCACCCTATTTTGAGGGACAGTGTGGCGACTTAGGATTTTCGCACCCTACCTGTTTAGACCAGTTCAGAAACTCCACACCCTACCCATATCTGGCCTGTAGAAATCAGGGATTTCCACACTGTGTTAGTCTACAACTTGCGGAAATTGTGGAAATTTTGATTTTTGATGGTTTTTCCTTACCCAGATCTTGGATTTGGTTTTGGTGTGAATTTTTGGGTTTGATTACAGCCTGTTTACAGTGTTCTTGACATGCTTTGAAATTGCTTTTAGCCATCTTTTCTTTGTTTTCTTTTGAAATATTTAGTCTCTTCCTTTGAGTGTCTTTCAATCACAAAGTATTGTTTTTCTTTAAAATTGTTTAGTGAAAGAACTTATTTTTCTTTTATTGAATAGTTCATGTTAAACGAGAAAATTGGTTTCTTTGTTTCATGTCGATTTGATATTGCTCTTAGCTATCTTTGAAACAAATTTTTTTAATTTTTTGCTTTGGATTAGATTGGGGGCATCCTTTCATTTGAAGTAGTGAAATTGCATGAGTTTTGGCATTTTTTGGTCTTGAATTATGAAAATGGATCGTGTATTGGTGTACAGTCCATTTTGCTCATTTCTTGAGAATCTTGATATTGATGAGTTTAGTAAATTTTGGGACATTGTACATTTGGGAATGATAAATGTTTTCTCCTTCTCGTAGCATAGCTTTCATCGAAATGAAAAGATTGCATCTTCATCTCTTTGCATAACTTTCGAGTCGGTCAAAACACCATATTGTCCACACCATCTTCCTTTTGAGTAACAACATCCTTAAAAATAAAGCGCTTATAAAAATTGATTAGACATTTTTATATTTTCTGGTAGCAAACCTACATTAAGTTAGTTGTAGGGCTTTGGAATAGGTGTGAAAGATAACTTTCCAAAGTTGCAAACAAACATAGAATCTTGAGTTAGGGAGCGGTGAAATCCACTTATTACATTTTGTCCTGGGAAGCCCTTCTCACACAAGGGTCAATCATGAGGTCGCATTGAGATTGATAGAGTTACTCACCCTGCTTTGTTGGTATTGGTGTATAGATTGAGCATATTATGGGAGTCATTTGAAGGTATACCCACAATGATGAGTGGAAGCCTTTTAGGTTGATTTCAGGCTAGATACCCTGTCTTTGCATGTGGATCGGACTGTCGACTATTTCCCCAGGCATCACTGTTGTAGTTGGTAACCTTAGTGGCCTATCACTTTAGGGTATTTACACAAGGTGACTGTGGAGGGGCAAGTCTTCACGGTACCTAGAATCGATGTTTGCCAAACTCACTTGGGCTCCTTGGAGGGTATACCCATGATTATGTGTGGGAGCTTGCACCAGGGTGTAAGCCCATTAAGCAGATCATCAACGTATATTTTCCACCCACTCTATATCATCCCTTTCTTTGTTTGTTCCCGCGACGTTGGATTTCATCACCAACTAGTGTGCTCATTGTGAGAAGGTTTTGTTTGCTTGCTTACTTACTAGATTTTTAGCGTGTGTTGTTTTTTCTCCCTAGTAGACTCTAGGTTGGATCTTTATTTAATGGCATTAGTTCCTGGAATGACCAATGAAGGAACCCCTGTTTCAGGGGAGCCTTTTGTTTTTCCTTCTTACAAGAACATTGATCCTCCTCACATTGCTACTTTGAGCCTTCCAGGTCTCACAATTGGATTACCAGTATGGTTGTTTTCCACTCAGGTAATCCCGAATGTAGCTAGTACTTCTGTTGTAATCACTTCCCCCCAAGAACATCAACCTCATGTTGATCTTTCTCCTTCTTCACCAATAAGATCTTCTTCACCTTCTCCACTTGCAAGGTCTCCTTCCATTTCATCTTCTTCACCGAGTGAAATCTCTGAAGCTAGTAACTCAGTGGATAAGAAGAAGAAGAAACGAAAGATTAAGAAGAAGAAAAATAAGAAAGGGTCTAAACTTCCAACCACTATTGAACATGTTGGAAAACAACCAGTTACTGTTAATCGTGTTGGGAGTGTTGATGATGCCAAGATCACCCAAACAACTTGTACGCCCAAGTACCCTTGCAAGCTTTGTAAGGGTAGCCATCTTCTTAAAGATTGCCCTGGTCTATCCAAGGTTATAGAAGCATGGTCCACACACCCTTACCAACCCATGTCGTCAACCTCTGAACAACATGCTGAAGACCTCTCGTCGACTAGTCAAGATACTGTTGGGAAGAAGAAAAGTAGAGTCAAGTTCCCGTGCATGTTATGCAAAGGGAGTCATCTAACTCACCTTTTCCCTCGTATGGACGAAGCCTCAAAATTACTGGAAGACTTGACTGTTTCCCAACCTCAACTTCCAACTTCTTATAGCAAGATTACTCTCGACCCGCCTGTAGTTGATGGAATGATCAATCCAGCCCCTTCGTCGGTCAGTCCAGTTGATCATGTAGTCAATCTGGTTACGTCCTTAGTTGAACCAGTTGACAAAGTGGTCGATCCGATTTCATCCTCGGTCGACCCCACCCTCTTGTTAGAGAGTGAAACCAAAGCGGTTGATTTGTTTCCACCCATCGACCCCATTCTCCCCTTGGAGAATGAAACCCAAGTGGTCGATCTGATCTCATCATTGCTCGATCCTACTCTCCCTCTCGAGAGTAAACCCGATACTGCCCACATTTTTCTCATTGACACAGACTCTACCATATCGGGGGGAATTCCTCCTTCTCCTGTGGAACCCCCTCCAAGTAATGAGGCCATCCTTTTTAATTGGGGTGTGCTAACCAGACCTTGTCTTCCCTCTCACATTCCTTTCCAGATCATAGTGCAGGTTTGTGGTCGGGACATTCCTCAGACGTTGATAGACAAAGGTGCACCCATTAGTATTTTTTCCTCTATTGCCTGGCATGCTTTGGGTTGTCCTCAGCTTGCGTCGGTTACACATAATATATTAGCTTTTAATAGAAGAAGCAGTCAACCTTTAGGGACCCTTCCTCAGTTTCCTATAACTTTGGGAGGGAAAACTATCTTTATTGATGTCATGGTAGTCCAAGACCCCTTGGATTTCTCTTTACTCCTTGGGCGGGATTATGTCTATGCCATGAAAGCTATTGTGTCCACTCTTTTTCGTGTGATATATTTCCCTCACGATGGAAGAATTGTGACCATCGATCAACTTTAATTCATCGGTCCTGAATGGATTACCTCCCTAAATGGTTATTATATGCAGATGATATCACCTCTATCATAGGTCAATTATGTGGCATTGTCTCCCATGCTTTCAGTTGCCAATGCAGATGAGCCTCTCACTGTAAGCTCACTCCCTTATGACTTTGATTCGGTAGTTGACATGGTAATCTTTTCGGTAGGGATATTGGAGCCTGATCGCCTTACCCCTATCGTGGCCCTCGACATGTGTTCCTTACATAGTGTGTTTCTTCCATCAAGTGAAGATCTCTTGGAGGCCATGACCGAGTTTTGTCCCTTGATGTGGTGTCCTTCCAAAGAACTGTCCTCTTGGAAGTCATGATAAAGAAGAGCGTTGTTGATCATGGTTTTCTGATTTCAATCTCATTAAAAAATGAAACCAGCCTTGAGCAAGGTTTTCTGATTTCAATCTCATTAAAAAATGAAACCAGCCTTGAGCAAGGTTTTCTGATTTCAATCTCATTAAAAAATGAAACCAACCTTGAGCAAGATTTTCTGATTTCAATCTCATTAAAAAATGAAACCAGCCTTGAGCATGTTTTTCTGATTTCAAGATCGTTAAAAAATGAAACCAGCTGAGGATAGTTTTCGCGTCTCTATAGAAACCTCGTTAAAAAATGAAACAAAGCTTACAAGCATAGTTCCCGTTTCTGTGTCAAACTCGTTAAAAAATGAAACAATGGTCTGGGGATTATACCTAGAGTCACGAGCATAGCTCTTCTAATGTGTCAAGCTCGTTAAAAAATGAAACAAATTCCCCCTCTCCGTTTGGGTCAATTCCTACATATAGTATTTGAAGCTTCATTTCATTCTCCTTTGCAGTTGGATGAAATGAAGCTTGGGGGGCATTTGCTTCAGCCTCTGAACTTCATGCTGAAGTTCAGACACTAGCTTCTTAAGCTGGGGGCTAAGTACCAACCATGCTTTGGGAAACCGCAAGCATAGTTTTTCTTTGGTTCAATCTTGTGTAAAAATGGAACCACCTACCTCAAGCATAGTTTCCTCTGGTTCAAGCTTGTGTAAAAATGAAACCAGGTCCAAGCATAGTTTTGTTTATTTTTTAAGCTTGTGTAAAAATAAAATCTATCCCAAGCATAGTTTTGTTTTGTTTTAAAGCTTGCATAAAAATGAAAACAATCTCGAGCTTAGTCTTTATTCTTTCTCATGCTCATAAATACATGAGAATAAGTCACCGAGCTTAGTCTTTGTTCTTTTTCCTGCTCGTAAATCAATGAGAATGTAACCGAGTATACTTTTATCACTTTTTCGGACTTGTAAAGGTTATACGAAAAAGGAACCACCTGGAGTCACCTTTAAGCTCTTTTCAGACTCTTTAAATATGAAAAGTTTGTCCAGTGACCTTGTTCTTTTCACGCTCGTTAAAGTATTTGAAGAAAATGTCTGTTGAGTGATAATTTATCCCTTTTTTGGTCTCATCAGACTACTTTACGAAAAAGGAACTGAGAGAGTTCTCTTTAAGTGTTTTTCAGACTCTCTGAACATGAAAAACCCTTGATTTTTCTTTCTTTGGACTTGTTAAACAAACATTGAAAGGCCCATATGGGACCGAACCACTCCTTCCTAGGGTTCATTAAACATACTCTGAGGGCCTCATCTGAAGGATGAGCTTACATTACAAGCATATACTATCCTCCTCAAGCTTGCATAAAAATAAAGAGGTACTTGCCAGAAATGGTGAGGGAAAAATTGGGAAAGAAATGTGTCTAAACCTGTATTATATGGAAGAGTCACCTTTGAACATGACACCCTTTCACTTGCTTTGTGTCTAGGTTGGGAAAATCCACTTGTCTCTTAATCATACTCCTTTATAAGATTACAAATTGGTCTGTGATCCCTCTTGTTGAGTCAATGTTTCGAAGACAATTGTCGTGTCGTCAATATGTTCAAAGAGAAGTTCAGCCTTGAAAGCCTTCTATTGCGTCAGCCATTTCTGTAGTCCTTAAGCCTTCTATTGCATTAGCCATCCCTGAGTCAGTCATGAATCACTTGTTACTTTGATCTACTTCAAATCTTGTTACTCGTTTCGTGTCATTGATGGGGGATACATTAAGGCCCTCCTATGACGAGTCTATTCCTGTTGACTTCAACTCATTATCCAAGAATTAGACTTAGAAACTAATTGGTACCTTGGAACTTGCATGCCTCCATGGCATGTTTCCTCGCTTTCGACAGTGGGTGTTCATTATTGGCCCTTGATCGGACGATTCCACCGAGTGTTCGACCTCAGCTCATTGATTCACATTTGTTGGATTGTACTAGGGTACCTTGGGAGTCATTGAGATCAAAGGTGATTTCCCTCACACTTGTTAACAGTATTCACTAATGACCGGTAATCAAGTGGTTTCTGCCATGTTCAACTTCAACACATGTATTCACATGGTTAGATTCGTACTATAGAGTGGTGGAGATGAAGACCCTGAATCTTTTCTCACAGATTCAGGTTGCGTTGGAGTATATTCAGTTTGTACTGTTGCATAGATCCACATTGTATGTATCATGGCTATGTTCAAATTTGAGTCTTTAACACATAGATCCACAGTGTATTTTTGGTGGCTATGTTCAGATTTGAGTCATATTGGCATGGATCCATAGTGTATGTTTGGTGGCCATGACCTGTATTAATTGACTTGGATCTTCGCATGTCGGCATTTATGCTTTGATTCATTTGTATTATGAGTATGGGAATGCCTACCTCAGTGATGGTACATTATTGTACTGTATTTCCTTGTTTGTTGGAAGGTTTCCGACCGACTGTTCCTTGTTCCCTACACACACTCGACAAAGTATTTCAGCTATCACTCTGTTCTAACTTCATACTTTGGGGGGCTCTCTGTTACACATTATTTTCGTCATCCCTATGATCGTTAATGATGTAAAACTATATGTTTCCTTCAGAGGGGTCACTAGCATGAATTCCTGAAGAAAGAAGGGAGAAGATCTTTCCCTGTGAGAAGAAGTTGTATTTTCCTTTGTAAAAATCCTATTGAGGAGAATTTTTGCAGGCTTCTCTATATGCAGGGTACGGAAATGCCTGATTTCCGCACCTTTCTCTATAGCTGGGTTGCGGATTTTCCACAGGTTGCTCTATAGACATGGTGCAGTGACCTTTGTACATGGGAAAAACGAGCATTTTCTCGATGCTTCTAGAAGGAGAAGATTCTATGGTGAGGTGGCCTCCGAATGTTTTGGATCTTAATCGCTTTCATGATTTAGTGGGATCATCCTAACCTCCTCACCTTATCCTCTTCAACTTATAAAAGGGGAGGAGTTCTCATGGGAAAAGTTATCTTGATTGGGTTGGAAAATTCTTGAGCCTTTGAGATTATAAATTTGGCTTGAGATTGTTAGCTTGATATGTTGGCTTTGAGCTTTGGTTTGTCAAGATAGATTGTGAGCAACTATCAGATCCATGGTCTCATAATCCTTGGATCAAGAAGTGTGTGGGAAGCAAGGAATTGTTGGAAGGAACCTAACAACATAAAGGCTTCTGGTTGTATCTTTCTTCCACATTATTTAATACAGATATACTTTTATTTCCTATATGAATGTTATTTGTCCATATTGTATGATTCCTTGATCATGTACATAGTTTCATATCAAATAGACTCTATTATTCTTGTCTTTGTTGGCTTGTGCTTATTTGCAAATATTTCTCATAAACCTTGTGACAGAGCTTGGATTGCATTGGCGAAGTTGGATCTTCAATATTTAAAAGGTATGTTCTTGATCCATTTATCATTTGATATTTGAAAGCAAAGGAAAGAATAGTGTACTATCTTGTTTTGTTCTAGATCTAGATGGATCTAAGGGGATTAGTTCATGTTCGCATCTACCGATTTACCCAATAACACTCACAATCTTGGTTCTCTTCACTATCTATGTAGATGTCGATTTAGTGACATGGGTAGTGTTAATTTCCCCTACATGATGGATCAGAAGCTCAAAAAATATTTCATATTGTTGAGGGAAGAGTGTTTTTTGGTTCATGCAATACGAGGAATGTATATATATTGGGTAGGTCTGGCAAGAGATTCCACTGGGAATTTTGCGACGTCAAACATGATTGGTGAAGGAGGTTTCAACTTTGTTTACTGAGGGATGTTGCCAAATGAATCACAAATAGTTTTGAAGAGATTAAAGTACTCTATTAAGATCAAAGGAGGCATGGATTTCAACCACGAATTGCGTGTCATCAGTAGGATTAAGCACTACAACCTACTTCATCTCAAAGTTTACTAACCACTATACCACCTTCTAACCACCATATTAATAACAGACCACCAAGGCAACACACTACCCACCAATATGGGCTATAACCACTGACTAAGGCTTATAAATTAATGATTTTAATGAACATAAAGTCAAGTAACCACCATTACACCAAGAAGAGTAAGGACATATCATTTGTATATCATGATAAAGAGAACAACAACAAGGTATTTTTCATCTTGTGTTTAGAACTTATAAATAAAATCTACAGGATATTAGAGCATACTATACAAATTTTGAAAATTAGTTCAAAGAAAGTATGACATGCCTATTTTGAGTTCTAATACTAATACGATATATATATGCACAATTTCACAAGAATCAAATATCAAATATGTGCACTTTATTCATTTTTCTTTAATGATTTTTTGGATTTTTTCCCAACTTATTTGAACACTCACCATTTGTGAGCCACTATAGGAACCATAGACCCTCATGGAAGTTGTTTAAGGCTAGAGATGGTCTAAAACTAGGCAGATCCTAAAAAGTGACCTAGAAATGCCTCTGGAAACAAAAACAAATTAGAGAACATTTTTGAAAATTTCCTAGGCATTTACAAAAGATTTTCATTTTAGGAAAGGAGACAAAATTGTTCCTACTGCTTAGTCTATAGTCTGATAATAGCACCACATGATCTGTTGATTATCTAATATGAAATATCATATCTAAATCCTATGATCTGTTTTTGGCATCATATAATCTATTGATTACATACAAATTACATGTAATCTTCAGTTTGTATGTTCTGACAAATTGTTTAAGTAAACATTTTGATCATGGTGTCATGAGTAATAGGTTTATTAGACAAAACATTAATGACTTTGACTAATCTAGATAGGATACATAACTTATAAACACAAAGCTTCCCATATGAAGAAAGTCCCTCCAAACTTCTAAACAAAATGGGTTTCACAGTTTGAATCTGCCACTTTGTATATCTACATTCTCAAAATTTCAATCAAATACAACCTTCTCGATTTAGACAGATTCATATGGTCAATAGTTCAAATGGTGTACACCCTTCCAAAATGAGCATGACTCAAGTTCCATAGCTTCAAATTTTGGGAAAAACAAAGGAAACGTGTACAAATAAGGAAAAACCTTTTTCTTTTATTTTAAAAAATGTCGACCTGTTCTTCTTTAACCATGTATCTAGGGAAGTACATTTATATCAAAAAAAGATAAAAAAAGTCAACTCTATACCTCAGACCCTATTGTATCATATTGCCTTATTTTCTCCGGATTTGAAAGAATGTTGTAAGAGTATGCAACCTCTTTAAACAATTATGATGCTTCAGAATTATGCCTTTTTTTGGGGATGATGTCTGGATAGAACCCGTAGAAATAAGTCATATTCCCAAACACTCTAAAAATACATTATCAACATCTATCCCATATTTGTGGTGTATGGATCTCTAAGTTTAATAGGGGAATAAACAAATTTAGATTAGTATATAAAGAAAAAAACATGGATGTGACTAAAACAATGAAGAAATAGGATGGTGTCAAGAGGATGTATCAGTGTTTTCAACTTGAAGGAAAATTGAATATCAATGTTATGATGTCCTTGTAGAACTTTAGCTCTAGAGCTCCTTGGAACTTTTCAACTATCCCATTTACAATAGGAAATCATAACGAATAACATTCCAAAATTCCTTAAGATGTGAATTGCAAACTACCCACAAACCATAAAAATGGTAGGAATCAACATCCCCAACAAACAACAAACATTATGTTAAGCCCTAATGTTGGCTCATTACCCCTTAATTGGGGCATATTAGATTAGTAATGCTATTTTATTTATGTCGGATTTAGGCCATTAGTTGTAATTTAGATTAGTAATGTTATTTTAATTATGTCGGCTTTAGACCATTATACCTCCTAGTATCCTATATATACCAAGGAGACATTTTCATTTTGAATCATCTTGTACTTGAACATTTAAGTGGGGTAAAAGGAGGTTGCCCCCTCGAAGAGGCTTATTATCTGAAATTATCTCTTTTTCAAGGCAT